>JAIUJO010001852.1:0-57500 GCA_023846275.1 Vanilla planifolia
ATAAAGAAGAAAGAAGAAAAAAGAACAAAGAAAGAAGAAGAAAGAAGGAAGAGGGAGAAGGAAGGTGGAAGGAAGAAGTAGGAAGAAAGAAGCAAAAAGAAAGAAGAAAGAAGAAACAAGAAAGAAGAAACAAGAAAGAAGAAACAAGAAAGAAGAATGAAGAGGAAGAAGAAGAAGAAGAACGAGAAGGAGGGGGATAAGGAGATAGAGGAGGAGGAGGAGAAGTAGAAGGAGAACAAGAAGGAGACGGAGAAGGAGAAAGAGAAGGTGATGGAGAAGGAGAAGGAGAAGGATAAGGAGACAGAGAAAGACAAGGAGAAGTAGAAAGAGAGGTTGAAGAAGAAGAAGAAGAAGAAGAAGAAGAAGAAGTAGAAGAAGAAGTAGTAGTAGAAGAAGAAGACGAAGAAGAAGAATAAGAAGAAGAAGAAAAACAATAAGAAAAGAAGAAGAAATGGAAAAAGAAGAAGACGAAAAGGAAGAAGAAGAAGAAAAGGACGAAGAAGTAGTAGTAGAAGACGAAGAAGAAGAAGGAGGAGGAGGAGCAGAAGCAGAAGGAGATCAAGAAGGAGATGGAGAAGGAGTAAGAGATTGAGAAGGTGATGGAGAAGGAGAAGGAGAAGGAGAAGGAGAAAGAAAAGGAGAAGTAAAAAGAGAAAAGGAAGGAGGAGAAGAAGAAGAAAAAAAGTAGTAATAGTAGTAGAAGAAGAAGAAGAAGAATAAGAGGAAGAAAAAGAATAAAAAAAGAAGAAATATAAAAAGAAGAAGAGAGAAAGGAAGAAGAAGAAGAGGAAGAAGAAGTAGTAGTATAAGACGAAGAAGAAGAAGAAGATGCAGTAGTAGTAGAGGAAGAGCAAGAAGAACAAGAACAAGAAGAAAAAGAAGAAGAAGATGAGGAAGAAGAAGAGGATGGAGAAGAAGAAGAAGAAGAGGAAGTAAAATAAGAAAAAGTGGAAGAAGAAGAAGAAGAAGAAGAAAAAGTGGAAGATGAGAAAGAAGAGAAACAAGCATTAAGGATTATGGATTATGGATTAGAGATTAGGGAGTTGAGATTATGGATTATGGATTAAGGATTAGGGATTTGGTATTAATGATTAAAGATTAAGGAATAGAGATTAAGGATTAGTGATTAGGGATTAAAAAGTAGAGATTATAGATTAAGTATGGATTAGCGATTAGAGATTAGGGATTAAGAAATAAAGCTTAGGGATTAGTGACTAGGGATTATAAATTTATGGATAAGAGTTAAGGGAGGGAGGGATTAAGTTGTAGGGATTAAGGAATATGGATTCAAGGTAATGAAGAAGGAGAAGAAGAAAAAGGGGAGAAAGAAAGGGAAAAAGAAGAACAAAGAGGAGGAGGAGAAGAAGAAGATGATGATGATGAACAAGAAGAAGAAGAGGAAGTAGTAGTAGTAGAAGAAGAAGAAGAACACAAAGAAGAAGAGGAAGATTAGAAAGAAGAAGAAAATGTTAATGTAGAAGAAGAAGAAGGAGGAGAAGAAGAAGAAGAAGAAGAAGAAGAAGAAGGAGAAAAAGAAGAAGAGGAGGGAGAAGAAGGAGATCAAGAAAAATAAAAGGAAGAAGAATAAGAGAAGAATAATGAGAAGGAGAAGAGTAAGAAAAAGAAGAAAGTGAAGAAGTTGAGGAGGAAGAGGAAGAAGATGTAGAAGAAAAATAAGAAGAACAAGAAGAAGAGAGGAAGAAAATGATGAAGAAGAGGAAGAAGAATAAGAAGAAGAAGAAATAGATGAAGAAGAAGAAGTAGAAGTAGTAGAAGAAGAAGTAGAAGAAGAAAAAGAAGAAATAGAGGAGAAAGAAGTAAGTGAAGAAGGAGGAGGAGGAGGAGCAGAAGGAGAAGAAGAAGTAGAAGAAGAAGAAGATGAAGAGGAAGAAGAAGAACAAGTAAAGGAAGATGAAGAGGAAGAAAAAGAAAAAGAAGGAGATGATGAAGAAGAATAAGAAGAAGAATGAGAACAAAAAGAAGAAGAGGAAAAAGCACAAGAAGAAGAGGAAGAGATGTAGAAGAAGAAGTAGTAGATCAAGAAGAGGAAGTGGAAGAAGAAAGAAAAAGAAGTAAAAGAAGAAGAAGAAGAAAATGAAGAGAAGGAAGAAAGAGAAGAAGAAGAGAAAGACGAAGAGGAAGAGGAAGAAGAAGAAGATGAAGATAAGGAAGAAGAAGAAGAAGAGAAAGAAGTAGAAGAAGAAGAAGTAGAAGAGGAAGAGGAAAAAGAAATAGATTAGGAATCAGAGGTTAGAGATTAGGAATTAGGGATTAGGGATTAGTGATTAGGAAATATGGAATGAAGGATTAGGGATTAGGCATCAAGGAATATGGATTAATGATTGATGAGGTAGGGGTTAGTGATTAAGAATTAGGGATTTATGATTTAATAATTAGGCATTGAGGTTTTGGTATTAGGGATTAAGAGTTAGGGATTATGGATTAAAGAGGGAGAGATTAGGGATTAAAGATTAGAGAATATGGATTACGTATTATGGAGGGAGGGATTGGGGTTTATAGATTAGGTATTAGGGATTAGGGAGAAAAGGATTAGATATTGGGTATTATAGATTAGGGATTAGGGATTAAAGATTAAAGATTATAGTTTTACAATTAGGGATTAGGATTTAGGGATTAAGGATTATAGATTAAGAAGTAGGGATTAGGGATTAAAGATTAGCAAGAAGTGGAGGAAGAAGAAGTGGAAGAAGGAAGAAGTAAAAGAAGAGGAAAAAAAGGATTAGGGGTTAAGAATTAGGGATTAAGGATTAAGAGTGAAGGGATATGATATTTGGTGTTATGGATTAAGGATTAGGAATTAGGGATTATAGATTATGGATTAAAAATTAGGGATTGAGTAGGGATTAAGGTTTTGGGATTAAGGATTAGGGAGTAGGGAATAAGGAATAAGTAAGGGATAAAGGGTTAATGATTAGGCATTAAAGATTAGAGTTAAAGATTAGGGACAAAGGGATCAATGATTTGGTATTAGAATTTAAGGATTAAAGGATTAGTTTTTAAGGATTAAAGATTAGGGTTTTAGAATTTTGGAGTATAAATTAGGGTATAGGGATTAAGTATTATAGATTAGTGATTATGGATTAAGGATTCAAGATTATGGATTAGAGATTTATGATTAAGGATTAGAGACTAAGTGATTAGTATTAAGATTATTATTTAGAGATAAGGGATTAAGTTTTAAGGATTAAGGATTAAAGATTAAGTATAAGGGATAGGGATTATGGATTAGTAAAAATGGAAAATAGATTATGGATTACAGATTAGAGATCAAGTATTAGGGATTAGGGTTTAAGGATTAGGGATTAGGTATTAGAAATTAAGTATTTAAGGTTATGGATTATAGATTAAGGATTAAGAATTAGTTATTAGAGATTAGGATTTTTGGTTTAGAGATTAAGGATTAGAGATTAGGGATTATAGATTAAAGATGGATTAGGAATTAAGGATTACAGTTAAGGATTAGGTAATAGGGATTAGAGATTACTGATTATGGAAGCCTACATTAGATATTATAAATTTAAAAATAAGAGATTGAGGGAGGGATTAAGGAGTAGGGATTATTGAATAAAGATTAAAGATTATGAGGAAGAAGGAGAAAAAAGAAGAAGAGGAGGAAGAAGAAGATGAAGAAGAAGAAGAACAAGGAGAATAAGAAGAAGAAGAGAAGGCTATGAAGAAGAAAAAGAAGAAAAACAACAATAAGAAGAAGAAGTGCAAGATGTAGAATAAGAGGAAGAATAAGAAGTAAGAGAAGAAAATAAGGAAGCAAAAGGAGAACAAGAAAAAGAAAAAGAAGAAGAAGAGGAGGAAAAAGAAGAAAAAGAAGATGAAGAATAAGAATGAGATGGAGAAAGTGAAAAGAGTAAGAAGAAGAAGAAGAGGAAGAAGAAAAAGAAGAAGTGAAAGGGGAAGAAGAAGAAGAAGATGAACAAGAAGAAGAGGAAGAAGAAGAAGTAGAGGAGGAAGAATGGGAAAGAGAAGAGCAAGAGGAGGAAGAAGAAGAAGAAGGTGAAGAAGGAAAAGCAGAAGAAAAAGAAGAAGAAGAAGAAGTGGAAGATAAAGAAGAAAAAGAAGAAGAAGAGGTGAGGAAGAAAAGAATGAAGAAGAAAAGGAAGAAGAAGAAGAAAAAGAAGAAGAAGAAATAAAAGAAGAAGAGGAAGGAGGAGAAGAATGAGGAGAAAGAGGAGGAGAAGAAGAAGAAGAAGATGTTGAAATAAAAAAAGAAAGAAGAGGGTGAAGAAGAAGAAGAAGAAAGAGAGGAAAAAGAGGAAGAAGGACAAGAAAAGAGGAAGAAGGAGAAAAAGAAGAAGGGAAAGAAGAAGAAGAAAAAGAGGAAGAAGAGGAAGAAGAAGAATAAGAAAAGAAGGAGAAAAAGAAGAAGGGGAAAATGAAGAAGGGAAAGAAGTAGAAGAACAAAAACTAGTAGAAGAAGAAGAAGAGGAAGAACAAGAACAAGAAGATGAAGAAGAGACAGATTTATGTTTAGTGATTTGGGATTAAAGATTAGTGTTAGTGATTAAGGATTTGAGATTTAGGATTAAAGATTAGAGATTAAAAATTAAGATATAGATTAAAAAAATATTATTAGAATTATGTACTATGGATTAGGGATTAAAAAGGAAGGGATTAAGAATTTAGGAACACAGATTATGGATTAGGGAGGGAGGGATTAGGGATTAGAGATTAGAGATTAGGTATTAGGAATTAAGGATTAGGGACGGAGGGATTCAATATTAGGCATTAGGGTTATAGATTAACAATTTGGGATTTTGGATTAGCAAATAGGGATTAGGGGGTAGGGATTAAGGATGATAAATAAAGGAGTAGGGTTTAGAAAATAAGTAAGAGGGATGAGCGATTAAGGATTATGGATCATGAACTAGGGTTAAGGATTAGGAATGAAGGGATTAATTATTAGAAAATATAGGTTAAGGATTAAGGATTTAATTATTAAAGATTAGGGATTTAGGATTAGGGATTATAGATTAGGAAAAAGTAATTTGGGATTAAGGTTTACAGATTACAAATTAACGATTAGGTATTTCAAAAGTAGGATTAGGTGTTAGAGATTAGGGATTAGAGATTAAGGGATTATGATTGGGATTAGAGAGAAGGATTATGGAGAAGTAGAAGGACAAGCAGTAGAAGGAGAAGGAGAAGGAGAAAGACAAGGAGAAGGACAAGCAAAGAAGAAAGAGAAGGAGAAGAAGGAGAAGAAGATGATGATGATGAAGGAGAAGAAGAAGAAATAAAAGAAGAAGAAGAAGGAGAAGAAGGAGAAGAAAATAAGAGAGGAAGAAGAAGAACAACAAAAGAAGAAGAAGGAGAAATAGAAGAAGAACAAGAAGGGGAAGAACAAGAAGATAAAGAAGAAGAAGTAAAAGATGAAAAAGAAGAAGAAGAGAAAGATGAAGAAGAAGAAGAAGATGAACAAGAAGAAGATGAGGAAGAAGAGGAAGAAGAAGAAGATGATGAGGAAGAAGAAGAAGAGGAAGAGAAATAAGAAGATTAAGAGGAAGAAGAACAGGATGCTGAAGATGGGGAAGAAGAGTTGGATTGGGGATTAGGGATTAGCAGTTATGGATTGGAGATAAGATTTTAGGGATTAAGTATTAGGGATTATGGATTAGCCATTAAGGATTAGGGTTTAAGGATTATGGATAAAGGATTAAGGAGTAGGTATTAATGAGAAAAAGTAGGGATGAGTAATTAAAGTTTAGAGATAAGGGATTAAAGATTAAGGTATTAATTTTAAGGATTAGGTACTAAAGATTAAGGAATATGGGATTTATTACTAAGGATTATGGATTAGGTATTAAGGATTAAGAATTATGGATTAAGAAATTGAGATTAGGGATCAAGAATTAGAGATTAGTTATCAGGGATTCAGGATTCAGGATAGAGATTAGGTGCTAAAGATTAAGAGATTGTAATTAGGATTAACTATTATAGATTCGAGAATTATGATTATGGATTAGATATTAAGGATTAGAGATTATGGATTATAGATCAAGGATTAGGGACTAGGTATTAGGGATTAAGGGTTAGGGATTAGAGATTATGGTATATAAATTAGGGATTAAAGATTAGGAATTATGTTTTAAGAGTTGATTAGTGATTAAGGAGGGATGGATTAAGCACTATAAAGGATTAGGGATTAGAGATTTGGGAGGAATGAATAAGGAGTAAGGATTAGGGAATATGGATTAAGGATTACGAAGAAGAACGAGGAGAAGAATGTGTAGAAGATGAAGAAGAAGAATAAGGAGAAGAAGAAGGAGAAGCAGTAGGAAAAAGAGAAGGAGGGCAAGAAGAAGGAGAATGAGAAGAAGGTGGAGAAAGAGAAGGAAAATAAGAAGTAGATGGAGAAGTAAAAGGAGAAGGAGAATGAGAAGAAGAAGGAGAAAGATAAGGAGAAGGAGAAGGAGAGAAGGAAGGAGAAGGAGGATGAGAAGAAGAAGGACAAGAATAAGAAGAAGAAGAAGAAATAGAAGAAGAAAAAGAAAATGAGAAAAAAAGAGAAGAAGAAATAGAAGAAGAAGAAGAAGAACAAGAAGAAGAAGAAGAAGAAGAAGAAGAATAAGAAGAAGAAGAAGAAGAAGAAGAAGAAGAAAAGGGGGAAGAAGAAGAGGAAGAAAATAACAAGAAAAGAAGAAAGAGAAAAAGAAGAAGAAGAAAGTGATGAAGAAGAAGAGGAATAAGAAGAAGAAGAAGAAGAAGCGGAGGAGGAAGAGGAAGAAGAAGAAGAAGAAGAAGAAGTAGAAGAAAAAGAAGGAGAAGAAGAAGAAGATGAAGAAGAAGAAGAAAAAGTAGAGGAGGAAGAAGAAGAACAAGAAGAAAAATAAGAAGAAGAAAAGAAAAGGAAAAAGAGTAAGATGAAGAAGAAAAGATGTAGAAGAAGAAGAAGTTGTAGATGAAGAAGGGGAAGCGAAACAAATAAAAGAAGTAGAAAAAGAAGAAGGAAAGCAAGAGAAAGAAGAAGGAGAGGAAGAAGAAGAGGAAGGAGAGAAAGAAGTTGAAAAAGAAGAAGATGAAGATAAGGAAGAAGAAGAAGAGGAAGAAGAAGAGGTAGAAGAAGAAGAAGAAGAAGAAGAAGAAGTGGAAAAAGAAGAAGTGAGAGAAGAAGATGAAAAAGAGACAAATTAGGGATCAGGGGTTAGGGATTAAGAGTTAGGGATTAGGGATTAGGGATTAGGAATTAGGAAATGAAGGATTAGGGACTAGGAATTAATGAGGGAGGGATTTGGGATTCGAGATTAGGTATTAGGGATTATGGATTAATGATAAGGTGGGAGGGATTAGGTATTAGGCATTAAGAATTAAAGATTTAAAATTAAATATTATGGATTAGTAATTAGGGATTAGAGTTTAGAGAATAAGGATTATGGATTAAGGAGTAGGGATTATGGATTAGGAAGTAGGGGAACAAGAAAAGTGAAAGAAGGAAGAAGGAAGAAGTAGAAGAAGAGGAAGAAGAAAAGTATTAGTAGTAAAGAATTAGGGATTAAGGATCACAAATAAAAAGATATGAAATTAGGTGTTAAGGATTATGGATTAACGATTAGGAATTATGGATTAGGGATTAAAAATTAGTGATTCGGGATTATCAATAAGGGATTAGGAATTAAGGTTTAAGGATTAAGGATTAAGGATAAGGGAGTAGGGATTAAGGAATAAGTAATAGGAATAACGGATTAATGATTAGGGATTAGGGATTAGGGATTAAGGATTAGGGTTGAGGATTAAGGATGAAGGGATCAATGATTAAAGATTAGGATTAAGGATCAAGGATTAAGGGATTAATTTTTAAGGATTGGAGATTAGGGTTTTGGGATTATAGATTAGAGAATATGGATTAAGGATTAAGTATTATAGATTAGTGAGTATGGATTAGGGATTCAAGATTATGGAAAGAGATCAGGGATTAAGGATTAAAGATTAAGTGACTAGGATTAAGATTATGGAATAGGGATAAGGGATTAAGCTTTAAGGAGTAGGAATTAAGGATTAAGGATAAGGGATTAGAGTTTATGGATTAGGGAATGTAAAATATAGATTATGGATTAGAGATTTGAGATTGGGATTAGGGTCTAAGGATTAGGGATTAGGCATTAAAAATTAAGGATATAGGATAATGGATTATAAAATAAGGATTAAGGCTTAGGTATTAGAGATTAGGATTTATGATTTAAGGATAAAAGATTAGAGATTAGAGATTAAGGATTAAGGAATATGGATTAAGGATGGAATAAGAATTACGGAATAGGGTATAAGAATATTGTAACAGGGGTTAAGGATTAGTGCATAAGGAGTAATGGATTATAGATCACAAATTTAGGGATTAAAGATTAGGGAGGGAGTGATTAATGAGTAGGGATTAAGAAATAAGGGTTAAAGATTATGAAGAAGGAAAAAAAGAAAGGCAAGAAGAAGAAGAAGAAGTAGAAGAAGAAGAAGATGAAGAAGAAGAAGAAGAAGAAGAAGAATGCGATGATGAATAAGAAGAAGAAGACGAAGAAGAAGATGAAAATAAAGAAGAAGAAGAAGAAGAAAAAGAAGAAGAAGAGGAGGGAGAAGGAGAAGAAGAGGATGAGGAAGAAGAAGAAGAGGTAGAATGAGATGGAGAAGACTGAGAAGAGTAAGAAGAAGAAGAACAAGAAGAAGAGAAACATGAAGAAGAGAAGGAGGAAGAAGAAGAAGAACAAGAAGAAGAAGAGGAAGAAGAAGAAGAAGAAGAAGAAGAAGAAGAAGAAGAATGAGAAGGAGAAGAGTAAGTGGAGGAAGAAGAAGAAGAAGGTGAAGAAGTTAAAGAAGAATAAGATGATGAGGAAAAAGTAGAAGAAAAAGATGAAGAAGAAGAAGAGGAAGACTAAGAAGAAGAAGAAGAAGAAGAAGAGAAGAAGAAAAAGATGAAGAAGAAGTGGAAGACTAAGAAGAAGAAGAAGAAGAAGAGAAGAAGAAAATGATGGAGAAGAAGAAGAGGAAGAAGAAAAAGAAATAAAAGGAGGAGGAGAAGAAGAACAACAGCAAATAGAACAAGAAGAAGAACAAATAGAAGAAGAAGAAGAGGGGGAAGGAGAAGAAGAATAAGAAGAAGAAAAGGAGGAGAAAGAGGAAGAAGAAGAAGAGGAAGAATAACAAGAAAAGAAGAAGAGGGTTAAAAAGAAGAAATGGAAGAAGAAGAAGAAAAAGAGGAAGAAGAGGATGAAGAAAAGGAACAAAAAGAACTAGAAAAGAAGAAGGAGAGAAAGAAGAAGGGCAAGAAGAAGAATGGGAAGAAGAAGATGAAGTAAAAGAAGAAGAAGAAGAAGAAGAAGAAGAGGAAGCAGAAGACGAGGATGAAGAAGATGAAGAGGAAGAAGAGATAGATTTGGGATTAGCAATTTGGGATTAAGGATTAGAGATTAGTGATTATGGATTCGAGATTCAGGATTAGAGATTAGAGATTAGGGATTTAGATTGCAAATTAAATAATTATAACTAGGATTATTGATTTGTGATTAGGGATAAAAAAGGGAGGGATTAGGGATTTGAGATTAGGTATAAAGGATTAGGGATTGGGGTGGGAGGGGTTCGATATTAGGTATTAAAGATTAGAGATTAGGGAGTGAGGATTATGGATTAGTAATTAGGAATTAGGGTTTAGGGATTAAGGATTACAAATTGAGTAGGGATGAGAGAATAAGTGATAGGGATGAGGGATTAAGGATTACGGATAATGGACTAAGGATTATGGATTAAAGATGAAGGGATTAATGATTAGGGTTAATGGATTTAAGATTAAGGGAGTAATTATTAAAGATTAAGGATTTAGGATAAGGATCATGGATTAGGAAAATGGAATTAAGGATTAAGGTTTAGGGATTATAGATTAGGGATTTCAAAAGTTAGATTAGGTATAAGAGATTATTGAACAGTGATTAAGAGATTATGATTGGGATTTAGGATTAAGGATTATGGAAAAGTAAAAGGAGAAGCTGTAGAAGGAGGAGAAGGAGAAAGACAAGGTGAAGGAGAAAGAAAAGAAGAAAGAGATGGAGTAGAAGAAAAAGAAGAAGATGAAGGCAAAGGAAAAGAACAAGAAATGAAAAAGAAGAAGGGGAAGAAGAAGAATAGAAGAAGAAGAAGAAGAGGAAGAACAATAATAAGAAAAGAAGAAGGAGAAAAAGAAGAAGAACAAGAATGGGAAGAATAAGAAAAGAAAGAAGAAAAAGTAGTAGTAGAAGAAGAAGAAGAAAAAGAAGATGAAGAAGAAGAGGAAGAAGAGGAGGAAGAAGAAGAACAAGAAAAAGAAGAGGAAGATGAGGAAAAAGAGGAAGATGAAGAAGATAATAAGGAAGAAGAAGAAGAGGAAGGGGAAGAAGAAGAAGAAGAAGAAGAGGAAGAAGAAGTGGAAGAAGAAGAAGAAGAAGAAAAGGAATAAGAGATGGATTAAGGATTAGTGATTAGGTGTTAAGGATTATAGATAAGGTGTTAGGGTCTAAGGATTAGTGATTATGAATTAGCAATTGAGGATTAGGGTTTAAGGATTATGGATAATAGATTAAGGAGTAGGGATTTTTGAATAAGTAATAAGGATTAAGGGATTAATTATTAAGGATTAGGCATTAAAGATTAAGGATTAAGGGATAAATTACTATGTTTTATGGATTAGGTATTAAGGATTAGGGATTACAAAAAAAGAAATTGAGATTAAGAATTTAGGATTAGAGACTAGTTATGAGGGATTCAGGATTCAAAATTAGGGGTAGAGAATAAAGATTAGGAACTAAAGATCAAGCGATTTTAATTAGGATTACTGATTATAGATTTGGGAATAAGGATTAGGGATTAGATATTAGGGATTAGATATTAAGGATAAGATATTAAGGATTACAGATTATGAATTATAGATTAAGGATTAAGGCTTAGGGATTACGTATTAGGGATTATGGTTTAGGGATTAGAGATTAGGGACTAAAGATTAGGAATTATTGATTAAGGGTCGGTTAGCAAATAGGGAGGAATGGATTAAGCACTAGAGATTAAGGATTAGGGATTAGAGATTAAGGAGGGACAAATTAAGGAGTAGAGATTAGGGAATAAGGGATAAGGATTACAAAGAAGAACAAGAAGAAGAAGAAAGTGTAGAAGAAGAAGAAGAAGAACAAGGAGAAGGAGAAGGAAAGCGAGACGGAGAAGGAGAAGGAAAATGAGAAGGAGATGTAGAAGTAAAAGTAGAAGGAGAAGGAGAAGGAGAAGAACAAGGAGAATGAGAAGGAGAAAGATAAGAAGAAGTTAAAGGAGAAGAGGAAGGTGAAGGAGGATGAGAAGAAGAAGAAGAATAATCAGAAAAAGAAGAAGAAGAAGAAAAATAAGAAGAAAAAGAGTAGGAAGAAGAAGAAGAAGAAGAAATAGAAGAAGAAGAAAAAAAAACAAGAAGTATAAGAGGAAAAAGAAGAAGAAGAAGAAGGGGATGAAGAAGAGGAAGAAGAATAACAAGAAAAGGAGAAGGAGAAAAAGAAGAAGAAAGTGATGAATAAGAAGAGGAAGGAGAAGCAGAAGAAGAAGAAGAAGAAGAAGATGAAGAAGAAAAGAAGAAGAAAACGAAGAAGAAAAAGTAGAGGAAGAAGAAGAGGAACAAGAAAATGATGATGAAGAAGAAAAGCAGGATGAAGAAGAAGAAAAGGAAGTAAAGGAAGATGAGTAAGAGGGAGAAAAAGAAGAAGAAGATGATGAGATAGAAGAAGAAGAAAAGAAAGAATAAGAAGAAGAAGAAGATGAGGAAAAAGAAGAAAATGAACAGGAAGAAGAGATCGACTAGGGATTAGTGATTATGGGTAAAGGATTAAAGAGATGAAGAAGAAGAAGAGGAAGAAGAAGAAGAAGAAGAATAAGAAGAAGAAAATAGAGTGAAAAAGAAAAAGAAGAGTAAAAAGAAGTGCAAGAAGAAGAGAAAGAGGAAGAGGAAGAAGAAGAAGAGAGAAGATGAAGAAGAAAAAGGAAGAGGAGAAGAAGAGGAAGAGGAAGAAGAAGTAGAAGAAAAAAAAGAAGTAGAAAAACAAGAAGTAGAAGAACAAAAAGAAGGTGAAAAGGAAATGAAAGAAGGGAAAGAAGAAGATGAAAAGATAAAGAAGAAGAAGCAGAAGAGGAAGAAGTGGTAGCAGAAGGACAAGAAGAAGAAGAATAATAAGATAAAAAAAAATAAGAAGAGTAATAAGAAGAAGAAGAAGAAGAAGAAGAAAAGGAAGAAGAAGAAAAGGAAGAAGAAGAAGAAGAAGAGGAAGATGATGAAGAAGAAGAATAGGAAGAAAAAGAGGAGGAAGAAGAAGAATAATAAGAAGAAGAGAATGATGGGGTGGAAGAAGAAGAAAAAGAATAAGAAGAAGATGAGAAAGAAGAAGAAGAAGAAGGGGAAGAAGAAAAGAAAGAAAATGAAGAAGGGAAGAAAAGATGTATATGACATTAGGAGTTAGGGATTAGGTGTTAGGGAATAAAGATTAGGGATTAAAGGTTATGGATTAGTAATTAAGGATTAAGGTATAAAGATTAAGGATTAGGGATTAAAGAGTAAGGATTAAAGAATAAGTAATAGGGATTAGGGATTAAGGATTAGGGATTAGGGATTATATATTAAGGGATTAATTACTAAGGAACTTAGGTTAGGTATTAATGATTAGGGATTACAAATTAGGTAATTAAGATTAGGGATTAAGGATGAGTGATTAGTGATTAAGGATTTGAGATTCAAGATTAAGAATTAGAGATTAAGGATTAGGGACAAGAGATTATGTAATTATAATTACGATTAAAGATTAAGAATTATAAATTAAGGATTAAGGATTAATGATTAAGGAGTAGAGATTAGGGATTAGGGATTAAGGATTAGGGATTATTGATTATAAATTAGGGATTAGGTTTTAGAATTAGAGTTTAAGGATTAGAGATTAGGGATTAAGGATTAAAAATTATGGATTATGGGTGGATTAATGATTAGGGTTTAGGGAATAAGGATTAAGGATTAAGGAGAGATGGATTAGGCATTATAGATTAAGGATTAGGGAATAACGATTAAGGATTAGGAAGAAGAACGAGAAGAAGATGTCGTAGAAGAAGAAGAAGAGCAGTGAGAAGAACAAGAAAGAGGAGGAGGAGTAGAAGAGGAAGAAGAGGAGGAGGAAGAAGAAGAAGAAGAAGAAGAAGAAGAAAACGAAGAAGTAGAAGAATAGAACAAAGGAGAAGAGGAAAAGGAAGAAGAAAAATAACAAGAAAATGAAAAGATAAAGGAGCAGAAGAGGAAGAAGAAGTAGTAGAATAAGAAGAAGACGAAGAAGAAGAGGAAGAAGGGAAAGAATTAGAGGAAGAAGAATAATAAGAAAAGGAGATGGAGAAAAAGAAGAAGAAGAAAGTGATGAAGAAGAAGAGGAAGGAGAAAAGAAGAAGAAGAAGAAGAAGAAGAAGAAGAAGAAGAAAAGAAGAAGAAAATGAAGAAGAAGAAGAAGAACAAGAAGAGGAACAAGAAAATGATGATGAAGAAGAAGAAGAAGAAAAGGAAGAAGAGGAAGATGCGTAAGGAGTAGAAGATGAGGAAGAAGAAGAAGAAAAGGAAGAATAAAAAAAAATAAGAAGTGAAAGAAGAAAAAGAAGAGGAAGAAGAGATGGATTATGGATTAGTGATTATGGGTTAAAGATTAAAGAGACGAAGAAGTAGAAGACGAAGAAGAAGAAGAAGAATAAGAAGTAGAAAAAGAAGTTGAAGAAGAAACCAAGGAGAAAAAAAGTGGAAGAAGAACAAGAAGAAGAAAAGGGAGAAAAAGAAGAAGAAAAAGGAGGAGGAGAAGAAGAAGAAGAATAGAAGAAGTAGATGAAGAAGAAGAAGTAGAAGAATAGAAAGAAGGAGAAGAGGAAAAGGAAGAAGAAAAAGAAGAAGATGATGAAAAGGTAAAGAAAAAGAACCAGAAGAGGAAGTAGAAGTAGAGGAAGGAGAAGAAGAAGAAAATGACAAAGAAGAATAAGAAGAGGAATAAGAAGAAGAAGAAGAAAAGGAAGAAGAAGAAGGGGAAGAAGAAGAAGAAGAAGGGGAAGATGAAGAAGAAGAGGAAGAAGAGGAGGAAGAAGAAGAAGAAGAATAAGAAGAAGAGAAGGATAAGGAGGAAGAAGAAGAAAAAGAAGAGGAAAAAGATAGAAAGAAGAAGATGAGAGAGAAGAATAAGAAGAAGAGGAAGAAGAAAAGAAAGAAGACGAAGAAGAATGGGAAGAAAAGATGTATATGGGATTAGGGGTTAACGATTAGGTGTTGAGATTGAAGATTAGGGATTAAGGATTAGGGATTAGAAATTATGGATTAGTAATTAAGGATTAAGATTTAAAGATTAAGGAAAGGGATTAACGAGTAAGGATTAAAGTAAAAGTGATAGGGATTAATGATTAAGGAATAGGGATTATGGATTATAGATTAAAGGATTAATTATTAAGGATTTTAGGTTAGGTATTAATGATTAGGGATTACAAATTAGGTAATTAATATTATGGATTAAGGATTAGTGATTAGTGATTAAGGATTTGAGATTCAAGATTAGGAATTAATGATTAAGGATTAGGGATAAGAGATTAAGCAATTATAATTATGATTAAGGATTAAGAATTATAGATTAAGCATTAAAAGTTAAGGATTAAGGAGTGGAGGTTAGGGATTAGGGATTAAGGTTAAGGGATTATTGTTTATAAATTAGGGATTAATGATTTTGGATTAAGTATTGAGGATTAGGGTTTAGGGATTAGTGTTTAGAGATTAGAGGTTAAGGATTGAGGATTAAAAATTATGGATTAAGGATGGATTAACGATTAGGGTTTGGGGAATAGGGATTAGGGACTAAAGGGAGATGGATTAGGCATTATAGATTAGGGAATAAGGAATAAGAATTAACGATTACGAAGAAGAACGAGAAGAAGAGGTCGTAGAAGAAGAAGAAGAAGAAGAAGAGGGAGACGAAGAAGAAGAAAGAGGGTGAGGAGAAGGAGAAGAAGAAGAAGAGGAGGAGGAAGAAGAAGAAGAAGAAAAAGAAGTATTAGAAGAAGAAGTAGAAGAATAGAACAAAGGAGAAGAGGAAAAGGAAGAAGAAAAAGAAGAAGAAGATAAAAAGATAAAGGAACAAAAGAGGAAGAAGAAGTAGCAGAAGAAGAAGACGAAGAAGGAGAAGAAGACAAAGAAGAATAAGAAGACGAACAAGAAGAAGAAGAAGAAAAGGAAGAAGAAGAAGACGAAGAAGAAGAAGAAGAAGAAGAGGAATATGATGAAGAAGTAGAAGAGGAAGAAGAGGAGGAAGAAGGAGTAGAAGAAGAATAAGAAGAAGAGAAAGATGAGGAGGAAGAAGATGAAAAAGAAGAATAAGAAGATGAGAAAGAAGAAGAAGAAGAAGAGGAAGAAGAAAAGAAAAAATATGAAGAATGGGAAGAAAAGATGTATATTAGATTAGGGGTTAGCAGTTAGGTTTTAGGGATTAAGGATTAAGGATTAGAGATTATGGATTATGGATTAATAATTAAGGATTAAGGTTTAGAGATTAAGGATAATGGATTAAAGAATAAGTAATAGGGATTAGGGATTAAAAAATAGTGATTAGGGATTATAGACTAAGGGATTAATTACAAAGGATTTTAGGTTATGTATTAACGATTAGGGATTACAAATTAGGTAGTTAGGATTAGGGATTTAGGATGAGAGATTATTGATTAAAGATTTTAGATTTAGGATTAGTAATGGAGATTAAGGATTAGGACAAGAGATTAAGCAATTACAATTATGATTAAAGATTAAGGATTAAGGAGTAGAGATTTGGGATTATGGATTAAGCATTAGGGATTATTGATTATAAATTAGGGATTAAGGATTTGTGATTAAGTATTAAGGATTAGGGTTTAGGAATTAGAGATTAGGGATTAAGGCTGGACTAATGATCAGGGTTTGGCGATTAGGGATTAAGAATTAAGAAGAGATGGATTAAGCATTATAGATTAGGTATTAGGGAATAAGGATTAAGGATTACTAAGAAGAATTAGAAGAAGAGGTCGTAGAAGAAGAAGAAGAAGATGAAGAAGTAGAAGAAGCAGAAGAAGAAGAAGATGAGGAAAAGAAGAAGAAGAAGAAGAAGAAGGAGGAGGAGAAGGAGAAGGAGAAGAACAAGAAGAAGAAGAGGAAGAAGAAGGAGAAGTTGAATAAGAAAAACAAGAAGAACAAGAAGAAGAAGAAGTAGATGAATAAGAAATAGAAGAGGATGAAGAACAGGAACAAGAACAAGAGGAAAAAGAAGAAGAGGAAAAAGAAGAAGAAAAAGAAGAAGAAGAAGAAGAAGAAGAGGAACAAGAAGAATAAGAATAAGAAGAAGAAAAAGACAAAGAAGATGAAGAAGAAAATAGAGAAAAGGATGACTGAGAAGAAGTAGTAGTAGTAGAAGAAGAAGATGCAGGAGAAGAAGAAGAAGAAGAAGAAGAAGAAGAAGAAGACCAAAAGGAAGTGGAAAAAGTAGAACAAGAAGAAGAAGAGGAGGAAAAAGAAGAAGAAGAAGACCAAAAGGAAGTTGGAAAAGTAGACCAAGGAGAAGAGGAGGAAGAAGAAGAAGAAAAAGATGAAGAAGAAGAAGAAGAAGAAGAACAAAAAGAAGAAGAGAAGAAGCAGAAGAAGATGAGGATGAAGAAGGAGAAGAAGATGAAGAATGGGAAGAAGAAAAAGAAGAAGAAGAAGGAGAAGGAGAAGAAGAACTTGGAGAAGGCAGAGAAGGAGATTAAGGAGAACAAGAGGGAGGCGAAGAAGGACAAAGTGAAGGACATAGAGAAGTAGAAGGAGAACGACAAAGAGAAGGACAAGGAGAAGGAAAAGAAGGAGAAGAAGAAGAAGAAGAAGAAGAAGAAGAAATAGAAGAAATAGAAGAAGAATAAGAAATAGAAGAAGAGGAAGAAGAAGAAGAAGAAGAAGAAGAAGAAAAAGAAGAAGAAAAAGTAGAAGTAGTAGAAGAAAAGGAAGAAAAAGAATAATAAAAGAAGAAGAAGGAGAAAAAGAAGCAGAAGAAATGGATGAAGAAGAAGAGGAAGGCGAAGAAAAGAAGAAGAAGAAGAAGAAGAAAAAGAAGAAGAAGATGATGAGGAAGACGAAGAAGAAGAAGAGGAAGAAGAAGAAAAAGAAGAACAAAAAGGATAAGAGGAAGATGTGGAAGATGAGGAATAAGATGAATTATAAGATGAGGAAGAAGAAGAAGAAGAAGAAGATGATGACGAAGATGAAGAGGAAAAAGAGATCGATTAGGGATTAACAATTAGGGGTTAATTGTTAGGGAGAAGAAGAACAAGTAGAAGAATACGAAGAAGAAGAAGAAGTTGAAGAAAAGGAAGAAGAAGTAGAAGAAGAGGAAGAAGAAGAAAAAAAAGAGGGAGAAGAAGAAGTAGTAGAAGAAGAAGAAAAAGAAGATGCAGAAGAATAAGAAGAGGAATAAGAAGAAGAAGAAGAAGAAGAAGAAGAGGAAGAAGAAGAATGCGAACAAGAGGAAGAAGAAGAAAAAGAAGAAGAAGAGGAGGAAGAAGAAGAAGAATAAGAAGAAGAAGCGGAAGAAGAGGAAGAGGAAAAAGAGAAAGAAGAAGATGATGAGAAATAAGAAGAAGAAGGTGAGGAAGAAGAAGAGGAGGATGAAGAAGAATAAGGGGAAGAGAGATGGATTAGCAATTAAGGAATAGGGGTTATGGATTAGGGATTAGGTTTTAGAGATTAAGGATTATAGATTAGGGGTTAAAGATTAGGGATTAGTGATTATGGATTAGTAATTAAGGGTTAAGGTTTGGAGATTAAGGATAAGGGATTAAAGAGTGGAGATTAAGAAATAATTAATGGGGATTAGGGACTAAAGATTAGAGAATATGGATTAAGAGATTAATGATTAGGGATTATGAATTAGAGATTATGGATTAAGGGATTAGTTACTAAGGATTGTTGGTTAGGCATTAAGGATTAGGAATTACAAATTCGGTAATTGAGGTTAGGGATTAAGAATTAGAGATTAGTGATTAGGGATTTTTGATTTAGAATTAGGAATTAGAGATAAGGATTAGGGACAAGAGATTAAGTGACTATAATTAGGATTAAAGATTTGAGATTACAGATTAAGGATTAAGGATTTCATATTAGAGAATATGGACTATGGATTAAGGATTAGAGATTAGATTATAGATTAAGGATTAAGGATTAGAGATTAAGTATTACGGATTAGCATTTAGGGATTTGAGATTATGGATTTGAGATTAGAGATTAACAAATAGGAATTATAGATTAAGGATGGATTAATGATTAGAGTTTGAGGACTAGAGATTAGGGATTAGAAAGGGATCGATTAGGCATTATAGATATGGGATTACAAAATAAGGATTAAAGATTATGGAGAAGAATGGGAAGAACAAGAATATGAATAGAAGAAGAAGAAGGAGAAGAAGAATAATAAGAAGGAGAAGAAGTAGATGAAAAAGAAGAAGAAGAATGAGAAGAGGAAGAGCAAAATAAGAAAAAGAATAGGAATATGAACAAGAAGACGAAGAAGAAGAGGAGGAAGAAGAAGAAGAAGAGGAATAAGAAGACTAAGTCTAAAAATAAGAAGAAGAAGAAGTAGAAGAAGTAGAAGAAGAAAAGATGAATGAGAAGAACAAGAAGAAAAATAAGAACAAGAAGAGGTAAAAGAAGAGAAAAAAGTAGAAGAAGAAGCAAAAGAAGAGGATGAATAAGTAGAAGTGACAAAAAAAAGAAGAGAAGAAGAAGAAGAGGAAGATGAAAAAGAAGGAGAAGAAGACAAAGAAGTAAAAGAAGAAATGGAAGTAGAGGAAGGAGAATGCAAAGGAGGATGTGGAGAAGGTGGAGAAGGAGAAGGTGAATAAGAAAAAGAAGAAGGAAAAGGATAAGGAGAAGTAGAGAGAGAAGTAGAAAGGGAAGGAGAAGGAGATAGAGAACCAGAACAAGATGTAGAGGGAGAAGGAGAAGGAGAAGAAGAAGAAGAAGAATAAAAGGAAGAAGAAATAGAAGAAGAAGAAGAAGAAGAAGAAGAAAAAGAAGAAGAAGAAGAAGAATAAGAAGAAGAAATAGAAGTAGAAGAAAAAGAAGAAGAAGAAGAAGAAGAAGAAAAAGAAGGAGAGGAAGAAGAAGAACAAGTGAAGAAGAAGAATGAGTAAATGAAGTAGAAGAAAAGGATGAAGAAGAAGAGGAAGAAGAAGAAGAGGAAGAAAGAAGAGGAAGAAGAAGATGATGAAGAAAATGAAGAAATAGGAGAAAAAGAAAAGGAAGAAGAAGAAATGAAGAAGAAGAAGAAGAAGATAAAGAAGAAGAAGAGGAAGATTTTTGTGAAGGAGAATTAAAAGAAGAGGAAGAAAAAGAAGAAGAAAAAGAAGAAAAGGAAGATGAGGAAGAAGAGGAAGAAGAAGAAGAAGTGGAAGAACAAGCAGAACAAGTGGAAGAAGAAGAAAAAAACGAAGAGCAAGAGGAGATGGATTAAGTATTAGCGATTAGTGGCAGGAGATTAGTGAGAGGATGAAGAAGAATAATAACAATATGAAGAAGAAGTTTAAGAAGAAGAAGAAGAAGAAGAAGAAGAAGTTAAAGAAGAAGAGGAAAAAGAAGAAGAAGAAGAAGAAGGCAAAGAAAAGGGAGAAGAAGAAAAAGGAGGAGAAGAAGAAGAAATAGAAGAAGAACAACAACAAGAAGAGGAAGAGGAAGAAGAAGAACAAGTCGATGATGTTGAAGAAGAAGAAGAAGTAGAAGAAAAAGAAATGGAAGAAGAGGAAGAAAGAGAAGAGTAAAAAGAAGAAGAAAAGGAATAAGAAGAAGAGGAAAAAAAGAAGAACTAGAGGAACAAAAAGGAGGAGAAGAAGAAGAAGCAGAAGATGGAGAAGAAGAAGAAGAAGAAGAAGAAGAAGAAGTAGAAGAAGAAGAATAACAATAAGAATAAGAAAAGAGGATGAAGAAGGAAAAGGAGAAGAAGAAGAGGAAGAAGAAGAAGAAGAAGAAGAAGAAGAAGAATAGGAAGAAGAAGAAGAAGAAGAGCAAGAAGGAGAAGAAGAGGAGGAAGAAGAAAAAGAAAACAAAGAATAAGAATAAGAATAAGAAGAAGAAGAAGAAGAAGAAGAAGAAGAAGAACGAGAAGAAGAAGAAGAAGAGGAACAATTAGCAAAAGAAGAAGAAGAAGAAGAAGAAGAAGAAGAAGTAGAAGAAAAAGAGAAGGAGAAGAAGTAGAAGAAGGAGAGGGGTAACAAGAATAAGAAGTTGAAGAAAAAGAAGTGGAAGGAGAAGAAGAAGAAGAGGGAGAAGAACATGAGAAGAAAGAAGTAATATTAGCAGTAGTAGTAGAAGAAGAAGAAGAGGAAGAAGAAGAATGAGGAGAAGTAGAAGAGGAAGAAGTTATGGAAGAAGAAGAAGAAGATGAGGAAGAAGAAGGAGAAGAAGAAGAAGATGAGGAAGACGAACAAGAAGAAGAAGAAGAAGATGAAGAAGAAGAAGTAGAAGAAAAGAAGGAAGAAGTAGAAGAAGAAGAAGAAGAAGAAGAAGAAGAGGTAGAAGAAGAACAAGGACAAGAACAAGAAGAAGAAGAATAGGAAGAAGAAGAAGATGAAGAAGTGGAGGAGAAGATGAAGAAGAAGAAGAAGAGAAATAAGAAGAGGAAGATGAAGAAGAGGAAGTAGTAGAAGAAGAAGAAGAAGAAGAAGAGGATGAAGGAAAAGAGGAAAAAGAAAAAATAGTTGTAGAAGTAGAAGAGAAAGAAGAAGAAGTGGGAGAAAAAGAAATAGAAGAAAAGAGTAAAATGAAGAGAAAGAAGAGGAAGATGAAGAAGATGAGGAAGAGTTGGAAGAAGAAGTAGAAGAAGAAGAACAAGAAGTTGAAGAGGTAGAGAAAGAAGATGAAGAAGAGGAAGAAGATGAAGTTAAAGAATAAGAAAGAGAAGTAAGAGAACAAGAGGATGATGAGGAAGAAGATGATGAAGAAGATGAAGAAGATGAGAGAGAAGGAGAAGAAGAAGTGGAAGACGAAGAAGAAGAAGTGGATGAAGAAGAAAAAAAAGAGAAAAAAGTAGAAGAAAAGGAAGAAGAAGAAGAAATGGTAGAAAAACAAGAAGAAAATCAGAAATAAGAACTGGAAGAAGGGTAAGAAGAAGAACAATAAAAGATGAAGAAGGAGAAAAAAAAGAAGGGAAAGAAGAAGAGGAAGAAGAAGTAGAAGAAGAAGAAAAGGAAGAAGAAGAAGAAGAGGAAGAATAAAAATAAAGAAGAGGAAGAAGAAGAAGAAGAAGGGAAAGAAGAGACAAATTTAAGATTAAGGATTAGAGATTAGTGATTAAAGATTAAAGATTTAGGATTAAAGATTAGAGATTAGGGATTATTGATTTAAGTCATAGATTAAGCAATTATAGTTAGGATTATGGACATGGGATTAGGGACTAAAAAGGGAGGGATTAGAAATTTGGGAATACATATTATGGATTAGGGAGGGCAGGATTGGACATTAGAGATTAGGTATGAGTGATTAAAGATTAGGGAGGGAGGCATTTGATATTAGACATTAGGAATTAGGGATTTGGGAGTCGAGATTATGGATTAGTAATTAGAGATTAGGGTTTAGGGATTAAGGATTACAAAGTATGAAGTAGGGATTAGAGAATAACTGATAAGGATGAGTGATTAAGGATTATGGATTAGGGACTAAGGGTTAAGTATTAGAGATGAAGAGATTAATGATTAGGGATTATGGATTAAGGGATTAATAATTAAAGATGAAGGATTTAGGATTAGGGATTTTGGACTAGGAAAAAGGAATTTGGAATTAAGGTTTAGGGATTAAGGATTAGAGATTAAGGATCTCAATAGTCAGATTAGGTATTAGAGATTAGTGACTTGAGATTAAGGGATTATGATTGGGATTTAGGATTAAGGATTATGGAGAAGTAGAAGAAGCAGTAGGAGAATGGGAAAGAGAAGGAGAAAGATAAGGAGAAGGAGAAGCGAAAAAGAAAGAGAAGGAGAAGGAGGAGGAGAAGAAGAAGAAGAAGAAGAAGAAGAAGAGGAAGAAGAAGAAGAGGAAGAAGAAGGGGATGAAGGAGAAGAAGAAAAAATAAAAGAAGAAGAAGGAGAAGAAGGAGAAGAAAATAAGAAGAGGAAGAAGAAGAACAACAAAAGAAGAAGAAGGAGAAATAGAAGAAGAACAAGAAGGGAAAGAACAAGAAGATAAAGAAGAAGTAGAAGAAAACAAGAAGAAGAAGAGAAAGATGAAGAAGAAGAAGAACAAGAACAAGAAGAAGATGAGGAAGAAGAGGAGGAAGAAGAGGAGGAAGAAGAAGAAGATGACGAAGAAGAAGAAGAGGAAGAGAAATAAGAAGAAGATGAAGAGGAAAAAGAACTGGAAGCCAAAGAAGGGGAAGAAGAGTTGGATTTGGGATTAGGGATTAGCAGTTATGGATTAGAGATAAGATGTTAGGGATTAAATATTGGGGATTATGGATTAGCCATTAAGGATTAGGGTTTAAGGATTATGGATAAAGGATTAAGGAGTATGTATTAATGAAAAAAAAGTAAAGATGAGTAATTAAAGTTTAGAGATCAGGGATTAAAGATTAATGCATTAATGATTAAGGATTAGGTACTAAAGATTAAGGAATATGGGATTTATTACTGAGGATTACCAATTATAATTAGGATTACTGATTATAGATTAGGGAATAATGATTAGTGATTAATTATTAGGGATTAGATATTATGGATTATAGATTAAGGATTATGGATTAGGGATTATGTATTAGAGATTAGAGTTTAAGGATTAGAGACTAAGGATTAAAGACTAGGAATTATTGAGTAAGGGTTGGTTATTGATTATGGAGGGATGGATTAAGCACTAAAGATTAAGGATTAGGGATTAGAGATTAGGGAGGGACGAATTAAGGAATAGAGAAAAGGGAATAAGGATTAAGGATTACGAAGAAGAAAAAGAAGTAGAAGAAAGTGTATAACAAGAAGAAGAACAACAAGGAGATGAAGTAAGAGAAGAAGTAGAAAGAGAAGGAGGACAGGAAGGAGAACGAGAATGAGATGGAGAAGGAAAATGAGAAGATGGAGATGTAGAAGGAGAAGAAGAAGTAGAAGTAGAAGAAGGAGAAAGATAAGAAGAAGGAGAAGGAGAAGAGGAAGAAGAAGGAGGATGACAAGAAGAAGAAGAATAGGAAGAAGTAAAAGAAGAAGAAGAAGAAGAAAAAGAAGAAGAAGAAGAGGAAGAAGAAGAATAAGAAGAAGAAATAGAAGAAGAAGAAGAAGAATAAGAAAAAAAAAGAAGAACAAGAAGAAAAATAAGAAGGGGAAGAAGAAGAAGAAGAAGATGAATAACAAGAAACGAAGAATGAGAAAGAGAAGAAGAAGAAAGTGATGAAGAAGAAGAGGAAATAGAAGAAGAAGAAGAAAAGAAAAGAAGAAGAAGAGGAAAAGAAGAAGACGAAGATGAAGAAGAAAAAGAATAGGAAGAAGAAGAGGAAGAAGAAAATGATTAAAAAGACGAAGACGAAGAGGAAGAAGATGAAGAAGAAGAGAAGGAAGAAGATTAAGATGACGAAGAAGTGAAATAAGAAGAAGAAGAAGAAGAGGAAGAAGAAGAAGAAGAGGAAGAAGAAGAAGCAAAGGAAGAAGAAGAAAAAGAAGAGGAAGAACAGATGGATTAGGGATTATGGGTTAAGGATTAGAGAGATGAAGAATAAGAAGAGGAAGAAGAAGTAGAAGAACAAGAAGTAGAAGAAGAAGTTTAAGAAGAAAAGAACTGGAAGAAGAAGAGGATGAAGAAGAAGAGGTAGAAGAAGAAGAGGTAGAAGAAGAAGAGGTAGAAGAAGAAGAAGAAGAAGAAGAAGAAGGAGAATAAGAAGAAGAAGAAGAAGAAGAAGAAGAAGAAGTAGAAGAAGAAGAAGTAGAAGATCAGAAAGAAGTAGAAGTGGAAAATGAGAAAGAATAAAAAGAAGAAGAAGAAAAGATAAAGAAGAAGAAGCAAGAGAGGAAGAAGAAGTAGCAGAAGAAGAAGAGAAGAAGAAGAAGAAGAAGAAGAAGATGAAGAAGAGTAACAAGTGGAAAAAAAAGAAGAGAAAAGGAAGAAGAAGAAGAAAAGGAAGATGATGAAGAAGAAGAAGCAAAAGGGGAAGACAAAGAAGAATAATAAGAAGTGAAAGATGAGGAAGAAAAAGAAGAAGAAAAGAAGAAGATGAGAGAAAGAAGAAGATGAGAAACAAGTAGATGAAGAAGAGGAAGAAGAAGAGAAAAAGATGAAGAAGAAGGGGAAGAAAAGATGTATAAGGGATTAGTGGTTAAGTATTAGGTGTTAGGGATTAAGGATAAGGTATTAGGGATTAAGGACTAGGGATTGGAGATTATGGATTAGTAGTTAAGGATTAAGGTTTAGAAATTATGGAATAAGTTATAGGGATTATGGATTAAGGATTAGCGATTTGGGATTATAGATTAAGGGATTAATTACTAAGGATTGTTGGTGAGGTATGAAGGATTAGGGATTTCAAATTAGGTATTTAAGATTAGGGACTAAGGATAAGAGATTAGTGATTAAGGATTTAGGGTTAAAGATTAGGGATTAGAGATTAAGGATTATGGATAAGAGATTAAGTGATTATAATTATGATTAAGGATTAAGAATTAGAGATTAGGGATTAGGATTAAGGATTTGGGATTATTGATTATAAATTATGGATTAAGGATGTGGTATTAAGTGTTAAGGATTAGGGTTTAAGAATTAAAGATTAGGGATTAAGGATTAAAATTATGGATTAAGGATGGACTAGTGACTAAGGTTTGTTGATTAGAGATTAGGGATTTAGGAGAGATGGATTAGGCATTATAGATTAGGGATTAAGGGATAAGGATTAAGGATTATGAAGAAGAACGAGAAGAAGAAGACAAAGAAGAAGAAGAAAAGAAGGCAAAGAAGAATAAGAAGAAGAAGGAGAAGGAGTAGTAGTAGTAGAAGAAGAAGAAGAAGGAGAAGAAGGAGAAGATGAAGAAGAGAAAGAAGAAGAACAAGAAGAAGAAGTAGAAGAACAAGAAACAGAAGAGGACAAAGAATAAGAAAAAGAAGAAGAGAAATAAGAAGAATAAGAATAAGAAAAAGAAAATGACAAAGAAGAAGAAGAAGAAGAAAAAAGAGAAAAGTATGAAGGATAAGTAGAAGAAGTAGTACAAGAAGAAGATAGAGGAGAAAAAGAAGAAGAAGAAGATGAAAAAGATGAGGAAAAAGTAGAGTTAGAAGAAGTAGAGGAGGAAGAAGAAGATGAAGAAGAGGTAAAAAAGAAGAAGACAAGAAGTAGAGGAAGAAAAGGAGGAAGAAGGAGAAGAAGATGGTGAAGGAAAAAAGAAAAGGAAGAAGAAGAAGGAGAAGGAGGACCTAGAAAAGATGGAAAAAGAAATGGAGAACGAGAAAAAGATGGAGGAGAAGGATAAGGAGAAGCAGACAGAGAAGTAGAAAGAGAAGGAGAAGGAGAAGGACAAAGAGAAGATGAAGAAGAAGTAAAAGAAGGAGGAGGAGGAGGAGGAGAAGGAAAAGAAGAAGTAATAAAATAAGAAGAAGAAAAAGAAGAACAAAAACAAGATGAAGTTGAAGTAGCAGTAGAACAAGTTGAAGAGGAACAAAATGAATAAAAAAAAGGAGGAAAAGAAGTAAACGAAAGGGATGAAGAACAAGAGGAAGGCAAAGAAGAAGAAGAAGAAGAGGAAAATGGAGAAGAAAAAGAAAAAGAAGATGAAGAAGAAGAAGGAGAAGAAGAAGAAGAAGAAGAAGATGAAGAAGAAGAAGAAGTAGAAGAAGATGAGGAAGAAGAAGAAGATGAAGAAGAAGAGGAAGAAGAAGAAGAAGAACAACAAGGATAAGAGGAAGATGTGGAAGATGAGGAAGAAGAAGAAGTAGAAGGTGAGGAAGAAGAAGAAGAAGATAAAGAGGAAGAAGAGATGGATTAAGGATTTGCAATTACGATTATGGATTAGGGAGAAGAAGAACAAGAAGAAGAATAAGAAGAAGAAGGAGAAGTTCAAGAAGAAGAAGAAATAAAAGAAGAAGAGGACCTAGAAGAAGAAGAAGAAGAAAAAGAGGGAGAAGAAGAAGCAGTAGAAGAAGAAGAAGAAGACGAGAAAGAAGAATAAGAAGAAGAATAAGAGGAAGTAGAAGAGGAAGAAGGAGAATGAGAGGAAGAGAAGTAGATAGAAGAAGAAGAAGAGGAAGAAGAATAAGATGAACAAGAAGAAGAGGAAAAAGAGAAAGAGAAAGAAGAAAAAGAAGAAGAAGGTGAGAAAGAAGAAAAAGAAGAGAAAGAAGAAGAAGAAGGAGAAGAAGAGGAAGGGGAAGAAAATATGGATTAGCAATTAAGGATCAGGGGTTAGGGATTAAGGATTAGGTGTTAGAGATTAGGGGTTACAGATTAGTGATTAAGGATTAGGTATTAGAGATTATGGATTAGTAATTAAGGATTAAGGTTTAGGATAAAGGATTAAAGAGCAAACATTAAGGAATAAGTAATAGAGATTAGGGATTAAAGATTAGGGAATAGGAATTAAGGGATTAATTATTATGGGTTAGGGATTATGGATTAAGGGATTAGTTACTAAGGATTGTAGGTTAAGTACTAAGAATTGGAGATTACAAATTATGCAAATTAATATTAGAGATTAAGGATTAGAGATTAGTGATTGAGGATTTTGGAATCAAGATTAAGAATTTGAGATAAGGATTAAGGACAAGAGATTAAGTGATTATAATTAAGATTAAAGATTAGAGATTACATACTAAAGATTAAGGAATTATGATTAGAGATTAGGGATTAGGGATTAAGGGTTAGGGATTGGATTATAGATTAAGGATTAGAGATTAAGTACGAGGGATAAGAGTTTTGGGATTAGAGATTACGGATTTAAGATTAGAGATTAAAGATTAGAAACTATGGATAAAGGATGGATTAGGGATTAAAGTTTGAGGATTATTGATTAAGGATTAGGGTCAGACTAATTAGGCATTATAGATCAAGGATTAGGGAATAAGGATTAAGGATTACGAAGAAGAATGAGAAGAAGAAGATGATGATGATGATGATTATGAAGAAGGAGGAGGAGGAGAAAAAGAAGAAGGAGAAGGAGAAGAAGAAAAATAAGAAGAAGAAGAAGAAGAATAAGTAAAACAACAAAAATATGAACACGAGGACAAAGAAGAAGGAAAAGAAGAAAAAGAAGAAGAAGAAGAAGAAGAAGAAAAGAACAAGAAGAATAAGATGTGGGAGAAGATGAAGAAGAATAAGAAGAAAAGATGAATGAGAAGAACGAGAAGAAAACGAAGAAGAAGAAGAGGAGGAAAAAGAAGAGGAAAAAGTAGAAGAAGAAGAAGCAGAAGAAAAGGAAGAATAAGAAGAAGAAGAAGAAGAAGAAGAAGAACGAAAAGAAGAAGAGAAGAAGTAGAAGAAGAAGAGGAAGAAGATGGAGAACAAGACGAAGAAGTAGAAGAAGGAAAGGAAATACAAGTAGGAGAAGGAGATGGAGGACATGGAGAAGGTGGAGAAGGAAAGGAGGAGAAGAATGAGATGGAGAAGGAGAAGTATAAGTAGAAGGAGAGAGAGAGAGAGAAGGAGAAGGAGAAGGAGAAGAACAAGTAGAAGAAGAAGAATCCTTTTCTTCTTCTTCTTTCTTTTCTTCATCAGCTTCTACTTCTACTTCTTCCTGCTCTACTTCTTCTTCTTCTTCTTCTTCTTCTTCTTCTTTTTCTTTTTCTTCTTCTACTTCCTCTTCTTCATGCTCCTCTTCTTCTTCTTCTACCACTTCTTCTTCTTCTACCCTTTCTTCTTTTTGCTTTTCATCTTCCCCCTCTTCCTCTTCTTCTTCTTCCTTTTCTACTTCGTCTTCTTCTTCTCTTCTTCTGTTTCTTCTTCTTCAACTTCTTCTTCTTCTTGTAATTCTTTTTCTTCTTCTTTTTCTTTTATTACTACTACTACCTTTTCCTCTTCTTTTTTCACTTCTTCTTTTTCTTGTTCTTGTTCTTCTTCTTCTTCTCTTACTATTCCTACTTCTTCTTCTACCTCTTCCTCTTCTCCCTCTTTTCTTCTCCTTAATTCCCCTTCTTTTTATTCTCCTTCTCCCTCTTCCTTTTCTTCTTCTTCTTCATCCTTTTCTTCATCATTTTCTTCTCATATTACTACTACTTCTTCTTCTTCTTCTTCTTCTTCTTTATCTTTGTCTTCTAATTCTTCCTCTTCTTTCTACCTCTTCTTCTTCTTCTTCTTCTTCTTCTTCCTCCTCCTCCACTTTTTCCACCTCTTCCTCTCCTTCCAGCACTTCTTCTTCATCTGCTTCCTCTTCTTCATCTTCTTTCTCTTCTTCATCTTCTTCCTCTTCTCTTGCTTCTTGCTTTTCCTCTTCATTTTCTTCTTCTTCTTCTTCTTCTTCGTCATCTTCTTCTTCTTCTTTCTCCCATTCCTTTTCAATCTCTTCTTCATCTTCTTCTACTTTTTACACCTCTTCTTCTTCTTTTTCTTTTTCTTTTTCTTTTTACTCTTCTTTAACTTTTTCTTCTCCTTCTTCTTTTTCAAGTTCTTCTTCTTCTTCTTCTTCTTCTTCCACTTCTTCCTCTTCTTCTTCCTCTTCTTCTTCTTCTTCTCCTCTTTCGCCTCTTTCTTCCTCTACTTTTTCTTCTTTTTATTCATCTTCTTCTTCTTCTTTCTCTTCTCCTTAATTCCTCTTCTTCTTCTTCTTCTTCTTCTTACTCTTCTTCTTCTTCTTCTACTACTACTACTACTTCCTCTTCTCTGTCTTCTTCCTCCTCCTCCTCTTCTTCTTCTTCTTCTTCTTCTTTTCTTTTTTTTCTTCTTCTTCTTCATCTTTTCTTCTTTTTCTTCTACTTCTTCTTCTTCTTCCTCTTCTTCTAATTCCTTTTCTTCTTTCTCTTCCTCTTCTTTGTCTTCTTCCCCTTCTTTCTACCTCTTCTTCTTCCAATTTCTCCTTTTTTTCCACTACTTTCTCTTCTTCTTTTGGCTCTTCTTCCTTTTCTTCTTCCTCTTCTTCGTCCTCCTCTTCTTTTGATTCTTGTTCCTCTTTTTCTTCTTCTTCTTTTCTTCTTATTCTTCTTAATCTTCTTCTTCTTCTCCCTCATCTTCTTCTTCTCTTCCTGCTCTTCCTCTTCCTCTTCTGACTCTTCTTGCACTTCTTTTTCTTCTATTTCTACTTCTCCTTCTTCTTTATCTTCTTCTACGTCTTCTCTTTCATATTCTTCTTCTTCTTTTTCTTATCTTTATTTTACTTTTTCTTCCCCCTCTTCATCTTCTTCTACCTCTTCATTTGCTTCGTCATCCTCTTCCTCTTGTTCTTCTTTTATTTCATTGTCTTCTTCTTCTTCTATTTCATTGTCTTCTTCTTCTTCCTCCTCCTCTTCTTCATCTTCCTATATTTCCTCTCCTTCTTCCTCTTCTTCCTCTTCTTCTTCTTCTTCTTCTTGCTCCTCTTCTTCTTCCTCTTCTTCTTCCTCTTGTTCTTGTTCTTCTTCTTCCTCATCTTTTTCTTCTTCTACTTCTTGTCCTTCTTATTCTTCTTCTTCTTCTTCCTCCTCCTCTTCCTCTTCTTTCTCTTCTTTTTCTATCTGTACTTCTTCTTCTACTTCTGCTTCTTCCTCTTCCTCTTCTTCTTGTTCCTCTTCTTTTTCTTCTTCTTCTTCATCATCTTCTTTCTCTTGTTCTTTTTCTTCCTCTTATTCTTTTTCTTCTTCTTCTTCTTCTTCTTCTTCTTCTTCTTCTTCTTCTTCTTCTTCTGCTTCTTCTTTAACCTCTTCTTATTATTCTTTTAGCACTTATACTTCTTGCTCTCCTTCTTCCACTTTTTTCACTTATACTTTTTCTTCTTCTTCTTCCTCTTTTGCTCCTTTCTATTCTTCTTCCACTTTTCCTTTCCTCCAACTTTTTCTTCTGCATTTTCTTCTTCTTGTTCTTCTTCTTCCTCTTCTCCTTCTTTTTCTCCTCCTTATCTCTTCTCCTTCTTCTTCCTGATCTTCTTCTTCTTCTTCTTCTTCTTCTTCTTCTTCTGTTTATTATTATTATTCTTATCCTTCTTCTTTTTCATCATCTTCTTCACCATCTTCTTTTTCTTCTTCTTCTTCTTTCTCTTCCTCTTCTTCTTTCTCTTCTTCTTCCTCTTCTTTCTACCGCTTCTTGTTTCTTCTGCTTCTTTTTCTTTTTCTTGTTTTTCCACTTCTTCCTTTTCTTATTCTAGCTCTTCTTCTTTTTCTTCCTCCTCTTCTTCTTTTTCCTCATCTTTTGCTTCTTCTTCCTTTCCTTCTTCTTCGTCTTCTTCTTCTTTTCTTTCTTCTTCTTCATCTTCTTCAACTTTTTCCTCTTCTTCTTCTTGTTCCTCTTCTTTTCTATCTCTTCTTCTTCATCATCTTTGTCTTCCTCTTCGTCTTGTACTTCTTCCTTTTCTTCTTCTTCTTCTTCTTCTTCTTCCTCTTCTTATTCTTCTTCTTCTTCATCTTCTTCTTTTTCATTTTCTTCTTCTGTCACCTTCTCCTCATGCTTTTCTTCTTCTTCTTCCACTTCTTCTTCTGTCACTTCTTTTTGCTCTTCTTCTTTCTCTTCTTCCTCTTGTTCTTCTTCCTTTTCTACTTCTTCTTCTTCTTCTCATCTTTTTCTTCTTCTTCTTCTTCATCATTTTCTTCTCCCTCTTCTTCTTCTTCTTCCTCATTATCTTCTTCTTCTTCTTCTTCTTTAACTTTGTCTTCTACTTCTTCCTCTTCATCTTCCTCTTCTTCCTTTTCTTCTTCTTCCTCGTCTTCTTCTTGTTCTTCATCTTCTTTTTACCTCTTCTTCTTCTTCTTCTTCTTCTTCTTCTTCCACCTCCTCCTCCTCTTTTTCTGCCTTTTCCTCTTCTTCTTCTGGCATTTCTTCCTCCCCTTCTTTTTCTTCCTCTTCTTTCTTGTTCTTCTTCTTCTTCTTCTTTGTCAACTTCTTCTTCTTCTAACTCTTCTTTTTCTTGCTCTTCTTCATCATCTTCTTCTTCTTCGTTTTTTTCTTCTTCTTCTTCTTCTCTTCTTCTTCTTCTTCTCTTCTTCTTCTTCCTCTTCTTCATCTCTGTCTTCTCCTATTTTTCTTCTTCTTTTTCTTCTTCTTCTTTTCCCTCTACTTATTCTGCATCTTTTTTCACTTCTTCCTCTTCTTGTTCTGGCTTTTCTTCTTCTTCCTTCACTGCTTCTTTTTCCTGTTCATTTGCTTCTTCTTCATCTTCTTCTTCTTTGTCTTCCTCTTGTCCTTCTCCATCAACTTCTTCTACTTCTTTCTCTTCTTCTTCTTTCACTCTTTCCTCTTGTTCTTCCATTTCTTCCTCTTCTTATTCTTCTTCTTCTTCTTCTTCTTTTTCTTCTTCTTCTTCTTTTTCTTTTACTTGTTCTTCTTCATCATCATCATCTTCTTCTTCTTCTACTTATTCTTCTTCTTCCTGTTCTAATTCTTGTTTTCTTCTTCTTCGCCTTTTTCTTCATCCTCTTCTATTGCTTCTTCAACCTCTTCTTCTTCTTCTTCTTCCTTTTCCATTTCTTTGTCTACTTCTTCTTCTTCTTCTTCTTCTTCTTCTTCCTCATCTTCTACTTCTTCTCCCTCTTCTTCTTTTTCCTCTTCTTCTTTGTCTATTTCTTTTTCTTCTTCTTCTTTGTGATGATCATCATCTTCTTCTTCTTCTTCATAATCTTCTTCTTCTTCTTTTTCTTCTTCTTCATCTTCTCTCACTTCTTCTCTCTCTTCTTCTTCATTTTCTTCTTCCTCTTCTTCTACTTCTTCTTCTTCTTCTTCTTCTACCTTTTCAACTTCTTCTTGTTGTTCTTTTTCTTTTTATTTTTTTTTCATGTGCTTCCTCTTCTTCAGGCACTTCTTCTTCTTCTACCACTTTTTTTCTTGCTCTTCTTCAACTTCTTCTTCTTCTAATTCTTCTTCTTCTTCTTACACTACTACTACTACCTTTACCTCTTCTTTTTCTACTTCTTCTTCTACTTATTCTTGTTTCTCTTCTTCTTTTACTCCTTAATTCCTCTTCTTCTTCTTGTTCCTCTTCTCCCACTTCCTCCTCCTCCACTTGTTGTTGTTCTTCTTCTTCTTTTCTTCTTCTTCTTCTTTTTCTTTTTCCTCTTCTTCATCATTTTCTTCTCCTTCTTCTTCTTCTTCCTCATTATCTTCTTCTTCTTTAACTTTGGCTTCAACTTCTTCCTCTTCTTCCTCCTCTTCTTCCTTTTCTTCTTCTTCTCATTCTTCATCTTCTTTCTACCTCTTCTTCTTCTTCTTCTTCTTCTTCCTCCTCCTCCTCTTTTTATACCATTTCATCTTCTTCTTTTGGTATTTCTTCTTCTTCTTCTTCTTTTTCTTCCTCTTCTTTTGCTTCTTCTTCCTCCTCTTCTTCTTCTTCTTCTTCTTCTTCTTCTTCTTGGTCAACTTCTTCGTCTTCTTACTCTTCTTTTTCTTCCTCTTCTTCATCATCATCTTCTTCTTCTTTTTCTTCTTCTTCTTCTCTTCTTCTTCTTCTTCTTCTTCTCTTCTTCTTCTTCTTCTTCTTCTTCTTCTTCTTCTTTTTCCTCTTCTTCATCTCTTTCTTCTCCTATTTTTCTTCTTCTTCTTCTTTTTTGTCTTCTACTTGTTCCACCTCTTTTGCAACTTCTTCCTCTTATTCTTCCTAATCTTCTTCTCCTCCACTACTTCTTAATTTTCCTCTTCATTTGCTTCTTCTTCATCTTCTTCTTCATTTGCTTCTTCTTCATCTTCTTCTTCTTCATCTTCCTCTTCTTCTTCTCCATCAACTTCTTCATCTTCTTCCTCTTCTTCTTCCTTTTCTTACTCTTCTTCTTCTTCTTCTTCTTCTTCTTCTTCTTCTTTTTCTTCTACTTCTTCTTCATCATCATCTTGTTCTTGTTCTTGTTCTTGTTCTTCTTCCTGTTCTTATTCGTGTTTTCTTCTTCTTCTTCATCCTCTTCTGTTGCTTCTTCTACTTCTTCTTCTTCCTCCTCTTCTTCTTCTTCTTCCTCTTCTATTTCTTTGTCAGCTTCTTCTTCTTCTTCTTCTTCTTCCTTATCTTCTTCTTCTCTCTCTTCTTCTTCTTTTCCCACTTCTTCTTTGTCTATTTCTTCTTCTTCTTCTTCTTCTTCTTTTTAATCTTCTTCTTCTTCTTCTTCTTCTTTTTAATCTTCTTCTTCTTCTTCTTCTTCTTCTTCTTCTTCTTCTTCTTCTTCCTCTTCTCCCACTTCTTCTATCTCTTCTTCTTCTTCTTCTTTTACTTCTTCCTCTTCTTCTTCTTCTTGTTCTTCTTCTTCTTCTTCTTGCTTTTCATCTTCTTCTTGTTGTTCTTCTTCTTCCTCTTCTTCTTCGTCGTCTTCTTTTTTCTTCTTGTGCTTTCGCTTCTTCATGCTCTTCTTCTTCTTCTTCTACCACTTCTTTTTGCTCTTCTTCTTCCTCTTCTTTCTCTTCTTCTTTTTCTTTTTCTTCAACTTCTTCTACTTCTTCTTCTTCTCTTCTTCTTTTTCTCTTTATTCTTACTCTTCTTCAACTTCGTCTTCTTCTAAATCTTCTTCTTCTCTTCTTCTTTGTCATCTTCTTCTTCTTCTTCTTAATCATATTATTATTATTATTGTCATTATTCTTCTTCATCTTCTTCTTCTTTCCCTTCTCCCACTTCTTCTTCAATCTCTTCTTCTTCTTCATCATCTTCGTCTTCCTCTTCCTCTTCTACTTCTTCCTTTTCTTCATCATCATCTTCTTCTTCTTCTTCCTCTACTTCTTCTTCGTCTTCTTCTTCTTCCTTTTCTTCTTCATCTTCTTCTTCATCTTTTTCTTCTTCATCTTTTTCTTCTTCTTCTTCTTCTTCTTCTTCTTCTTCATCTTCTTCCTCTTCTTCTTCTTCTAATTCTTCTTCTTCTTCATATACTACTACTACTACTATAACTACAACATTTTCCTCTTCTCTTACCATTCCTTCTTGTTCTTTTTCTTGTTCTTGTTCTTCTTCTTCACCTTAATTGTGCTTCATCATCATCTTCTTCTCTCTCTTCCTCTTCTTTTTCTTCTTCTTCCTCTTCTTTTTCTTCTTCTTCTTCTTCTTCTTCTTCTCTTCTTCTTCTTCTTCTTCTTTTTCTTTTTCCTCTTCTTCATCATTTTCTTTTCCTTCTTCTTCTTCTTCCTCATTATCTTCTACTTCCTTAACTTCTTCCACTTCTTCTTCATCTTCTTTCTTTTCATCTTCTTCCTCGTCTTCTTCTTGTTCTTCATCTTCTTTCTACCTCTTCTTCTTCTTCTCCTTCTTCCTCCTCCTTCTCCTCTTTTTATAACTTTTCCTCTTCTTCTTTTGGCATTTCTTCTTCTTCTTCCTCTTCTTTTTCTTCCTCTTCTTTTGCTTCTTCCTCTTCTTCTTTTTCTTCTTCTTCTTCTTTGTCAACTTTCTCTTTTAACTCTTCTTTTTCTTCCTCTTTTTCATCATCTTCTTCTTCTTCGTTTTCTTCTTCTTCTTCTTCTTCTGTTCTTCTTTTTATTCTTCTTCTTCTTCTTCTTTTTCTTATTCTGCATCACTTTCTTCTTTTATTTTTCTTGTTCATCTTTTTCTTCTACTTCTTCTTCTTCATCATCATCACCTTCTTCTTCTTGTTCCTATTCCCATTCTTGTTTTCTTCTTCTTCATCTTCTTCTTCATCCGCTTCTATTGCTTCTTCTACCTCTTCTTCTTCCTCTTCTATTTCTATGTCTGCTTCTTCTTCTTCTTCTTCTTCCTCATTTTCTACTTCTTCTCTCTCTTCTTCTTCTTTGTCTATGTCTTCTTCTTCTTCTTCTTCTTTTTAATCTTCTTCTTTTCTTATTCTTCTTCTTCTTCCTCTTCTCCCACTTCTTCTTCTATCTCTTCTTCTTCTTCTTCTTCTTCTTCTTCTTCTTCTTCTTCTTACTTTTCATCTTCTTCTTGTTGTTTTTGTTCTTCTTCCTCTTCTTCGTCTTCTTCTTTTTATTTTTCTTCTTATGCTTCCACTTTTTCGTGCTCTTCTTCTTCTACTTCTACCACTTCTTTTTGCTCTTCTTCTTCTTCTTCTTCCTCTTCTTCTTCTTCTTTTTCTTCTCTTCTTCTTTATCTTCTTATTCTTGCTCTTCCTCAACTTCTCCTTCTTCTTCCACTACTACTACTACTACTACCTTTTCCTCTTCTTTTTCTACTTCTTCTTCTTCTTATTCTTGTTTTTCTTCTTCTTTTTCTCCTTTATTCCTCTTTTTCTTCTTGTTCCTCTTCTCCCTTTTCCTCCTCTTCTTCTTCTTCTTCTTTTTATCTTCTTCTTCTTCTTCTTCTTCTTCTTTTTCCTCTACTTCATCATTTTCTTCTCCTTCTTCTTCTTCTTCCTCATTATCTTCTTCTTCTTCTTCTTCTTTAACTTGTCTTCTACTTCTTCCTCTTCTTCTTCCTCTTCTTCCTTTTCTTCTTCTTCCTCTTCTTCTTCTTGTTCTTCATCTTCTTTCTACCTCTTCTTCTTCTTCTTCATCCTCTTTCTACCTCTTCCTCTTCTTCTTCTGGCTTTTCTTCTTCTTTTTCCTCTTCTTTTTCTTCCTCCTCTTTTGCTTCTTCTTCTTCTTCTTCTTTGTCAACTTCTTCTTCATCTTCTTTGTCGACTTCTTCTTCTTCTTACTCTTGTTTTTCGTCCCCTTCTTCATCATCTTCTCCTTCTTTGTTTTCTTCTTTTTTTTCTTCTTCTTCTTCTTCTTTTTCCTCTCCTTCATCTCTTTCTTCTCCTATTTTTCTTCTTCTTCTTCTTCTTCTTCTTCTTCATCTTCTTCTTCTTCTTTGTCTTCTACTTATTCTACCGCTTTTTCCACTTCTTCCTCTTCTTCTTCTAGCTCTTCTTCTTCTTCCTCCACTGCTTCTTCTTTTTCCTCTTCATTTGATTCTTCTCTTCTTCTTCGTCTTCCTCTTCTACTTCTCCACCAACTTCTTCATCTTCTTCCCCTTCTTCTTCTTTCTATCTTTCCTCTTCTTCTTTCTTTTCTTCCTCTTCTCACTCTTCTTCTTCTTCTTCTTCCTGTTCATCTTTTTCCTCCACTTCTTCTTCTTCATCATCATCATCATCTTCTTCTTCTTCTTCTTCCTATTCTTATTCTTGTTTTCTTCTTCTTCTTTTACCTCTTCTACTTCTTCTTCTTCATCTTTTATTTCTTTGTCTTTTCCTTCTTCTTCTTCTTCTTCTTCTTCCCCATCTTCTAGTTCTTCTCTCTCTTCTTCTTCTTTGTCTATTTCTTTTTTTTCTTCTTCTTTGTCATCATCATCTTCTTCTGCTTCTTCTTCTTCTTCTTCTTAATCTTCTTCTTCTGCTTCTTCCTCCTCTCACTTCTTCTTCTATGTCTTCTTCTTCTTTTTCTTCTTTTTCTTCTTCTACTTCTTCCTCTTCTTCTTCTTCTTTCTTCCTTTTCTTCTTCTCCATGTTCTTCTTCTTCTTCCTCTTCTTTGTTTTCTTCTTTTTATTTTTCTTCTTGTGCTTCCTCTTCTTCATTCTCTTCTTCTTCTTCTTCTACCACTTCTTCTTTTTGCTCTTCTTCTTCCTCTTCTTCCACTTCTTCCTTTTCTTCAACTTCTTTTTCTTCTTCTTCTTCTCTTCTTCTTTTTCTTCTTATTCTTGCTCTTCTTCAACTTCTTCTACTAATTCTTCTTCTTTTTCTTTTTCTTCTTCCACTACTACTACTACTACTACCTTTTCCTCTTCTTTTTCTACTTTTTCTTCTTCTTATTCTTGTTTTTCTTCTTCTTTTCTCCTTAATTCCTCTTCTTCTTCTTGTTCCACTTCTCCCTCTTACTCCTCTTCTCCTTCTTCTTCTTCTTCTTCTCTTCTTCTTCTTCTTCTTTTCCTTTTCCTCTTCTTCATCATTTTCTTCTCCTTCTTCTTCTTCTTCATCATCTTGTTCTTCTTCTTCATCTTCTTCATTATCATCATCATCTTCTTCTTCTTCTTCTTCTTCTTCTTTTTGTTTATTTTAATCTTCTATTTCTTCCACTTCTTCTTCCTCTTCTTCTTCCTCTTCTTCCTTTCCTTCATCTTCCTCTTCTTCTTCTTCCTCTTCTTTTTACCTCTTCTTATACTTCTTCTTCATCATCCACATTTTCCACCTCTTCTTCTTCTTTTCCTAGGTATACTTCCTCATCTTCTTCCTCTTCTTCTTCATTCTTCCTCTTCTTTTACTTCTTCCTCTTCGTCTTTTTCTTCTTCTTCATCATCCTCTTTGTTTTCTTACTCTTCTTTTTCTTGCTGTTCTTCATCATCTTCTTGTTCTTCATTTTCTTCTTCTTGTTGTTCTTCTTTCTCTTCTCTTCTTCTTCTTCTTCTTCTTTTTATCTTTTTCTTCTCTTACTTCTTCTTCTTCTTCATTATCCTCTTCTTCTTTTTCTTCTTCTTCTTCTTCTTTGTCTTCTGCTTCTTCGTCTTCTTCTTCTTCTTCTACTTTTCCTTCTTCTTCCTCTTCTTCTTCTTCTTCCTCTTCTTTCTATCTCTTCTTCTTCTTCTTCTTCTTCTTCTTCCTCTTCTTCGTCCTTCTCCTCTTTTTGACCTCTTCCACATCTTCTTTTGGCTCTTCTTCTTCCTGCTCCTACTCTTCTTCTTCTTCCTCTTCGAACACTTCCTCTTCCTATTCTTCTTTTTCTTCTTCTTTTACTTCCTCCTCTTCTTCATCATCTACTTCTTCTTCTTCTTCTCTTCATATTTTTGTTTTTCTTCTTCTTCCTCTTCCTTTTCATCCTCTTCTTTTGCTACTATTTCTTACTCTTCTTCATCTTCTTCTTCTTCTATTTCTTTGTTTGCTTCATCCTCATCTTCCCCTTCTTCTTCTTTTTTCTTTTTCTTCTTCTTCTTCTCCTTCTTCTTCTTCTCCTTCTTTGTCATCTTCGTTTTCTTCCTCTTCTTCCTCTTCTACTTCTTCTTCTTCCTCTTCTCCTACTTCTTCTAACTCTTCGTTTTCTTCCTTTTCTTCTACTACTTCTACTTCTTCCCTTTCTTCTTTTTGGTCTTTCTTTTCTGCTTCTTCTTCTTCTGCTTCCCCTTTTTAATCCTCTTTTTCTTCTTCTTCTAGCATTTCTTCTTCTTCTACCACTTCTTCTTCTTACTCTTCTTCTTCAACTTTTTCCTCTTCTTCTTCTTCTTCCTTTCTTCTTCTTCCTCTTCTTCTTCTTCTTCTTCTTCTTCTTTTCTTCTTCTTTTTCTAATTTTTCTTCATCTTCTTCTTCATCATCTTCTAATTCTTATTCTTCTTCTTCTACTTGTAGTACTACTACTACTTCCATTTCTTCTTCTTTTTCCACTTCTTCTTCTTCTTCTTATTTATTTCCTTTAGCTTCTTCTTCTACTTCTTCTTCCTCTTCCACTTATCCTTCTTCTTCTTCTCCTTAATTCCTCCTCTTCTTCTTCTTCTTTTTCTTCCACTTCCTCTTCTTCTTCTTCTTCTTCTTCTTCTACCTTTTGTTCTACATTATCACCTTCTTCTTCTTCTTCTTCTTTTATTCTTCTTCTTCTTCTTCTTCTTATTTTTCCAATTCTTCATCTTTTTCTTCTTTTACTTCCTCTTCTTGTTGTTGTTGTTTTTCTTCTTCTTCTTCTTCATATTCTTATTCTTCTTCTTCTTCTTCTTCTTCTACTTGTTCTTTGTCTTTTACTTCTTCCACTTCTTCCTCTTCTTCCTTTTCTTCTTCTTCCTCTTCTTCCTCTTCTTCCACTTCTTTCTCCCTCTTCTTCTTCTTCTTCTTCTTTCTCCTCCTCCTCTTTTTCCACTTCTTCCTCTTCTTCTCCTTCCTCTTCTTTTGCTTCTTTTTCCTCTTCTTCTTCTTCTTCTTCTTCTTCTTCTTCTCCTTCCTCTTCTTTTGCTTCTTTTCCTCTTCTTTTTCTTCTTCTTCTTCTTTTTTCTTCTTCTTCTTCTTGTTGATCATCATCATCATCATCATCATCCCTAATTCCTAATCTCTAATCTTAAATCCTTATCTTTAATCCCTATTGTTTATTCCCTAAGCCTTAATACATGTCCGTTAATCCCTAATTCATAATCCCTATTCCATAATCCCTTGATTTCTAATCCCTAACTCTTAACCCTTAATTTTTAATGCCTAAACCGCTATTCCCTAAGTCCTAATCCATAATCTTTTATCCCGATTTCATAAACCCTAACTCTAATCACTATTCCCAAATCGCAAATTCCTAACCCCTAAATCATAATCATGAATCTCTAATCCTAAATTCCAAATCCCTATTCTCTCCATAATCCTTAATCATAAATGCATAATACCTATTCTTTGCTTCTCCTTCTTCTCCTTGTACATCTTTTTTTTTCTTCTTCTTCTACTACTACTTTTTCTTCATTTCATTCATTCTTCTTCTTCTTTTTCCTCTTCTTCAACATCATCTTCTTCTTCTTCTTCTTCTTCTTCTTCTCTTATTCTTCTTCTTCTTCCTCTTCAACTTCTACTTCTTCTTTTTCTTCTTCTTCTTCTTCTTCTTCATCATCATCATCATCTTCTTCTTCTTCTTCTTCCTTTTCATCTTTCTCATCATCTTCTTCCACTTCTTCTACTTCTCCTTCATCTTCCTCTTCTTCTTTTCCCACTTCTTCTCCTTTTCCTCATCCTTCTTCTTCTTATTTTTCTCCACTTCCTCTTCTCTTCTTCTTCTTCTTCTTCCACATCATCATCTTCTTCTTCTACTTCTTCTTCTTCTTCTTATTCTCTTCATCTATTTCTTCTTCTTATTCTCCTTCTTCTTCTTCTTCTTCTACTTTTTCTTCTTCTTTTTCTTCTATTTTTCCTCTTCTTTTTCCTTCTCTTTGTCCTCTTCTTCATCATCTACTTCTTCTCCTTTAGCTTCTTCTTCTACTATTTCTTCTTCCTCTTCTTCTTCTGCTTCTTCCCCTTCTCCTTCTTTTTCTTCTCCTTAATTCCTCTTCTTCCTCCACCTACTCCTTTTCTTCCTCGTCTACCTCTTCTTCTTCATCTTCGTGTTCTTCTTCTTCCTCTTTTCTTCTTTTTCTTCTTCTTCTACAATAACTTCTTCTTCTTCTTCTTCTCTTATTCTTCTTCTTCTTCTTCTTTTTCTTTTTCCTCATCTTCATCCTTTCTTCCCCTACTTCTTCTTCTTCTTCATCATCCCCTTCTTCTTCATCATCATCATCATCTTCTTCTTCTTCTACATCTTCCTCTTTTTCTTTCACTTCTTCCTTTTCTTCTTCTTTCTCTTGTTCTTCTCCTTCTTCGTCTTCTTCCTCCTTTTTTACCACTTCTTCCTCTTACTCTTCTGGCTCTTCTTCCTCTCCTTCTTCCTCTTCTTCTTCTTCCTCTTCTTTAACTTCTTCTTTCTCTTCTTCTTCTTTTTTTCTTCTTCTTCTTCTTCTTCTTCTTCCCCTTCTTCCTCTTCTTCCTCCTCTTTTCCCTCTTCTTCCTCTTCTTCTTCTTCTTCTTCTTCTTCTTCTTCTTCTGCTTCTTCTTCTTCTTCTTGTTCTCCTTCATGATCATCATCGTCATCATCTTCTTCTTCTTCTTCTTCTACTTCCTCATCTTGCTTCTTCTTTTCTTCCTTCTTATTTCTACTTTCTTCTTTCTTATTTCTACTTCCTTCTTCAATCTTCTATTCTCATTCCTTCTTTCTTCTTTCTTATTCTTTATTCCTTCTACCTTCTTCCTTCTTCCTTTCTCGTTCTTCCTTCTTTCTTTTTTCCTATTTCTTCTTTCTTCTTTCCCCTTTCGTCTTTCATCTTGTTTCTTCTTCTTTGTTCTTCTTTTTTTCTTCTTCTTTCTTTGTTCTTCTTCTTCTTCTTCTTCTTCTCCTCCTCCTCCTCCTTTTACTTAATCCTTAATCACTGATCCTCCATATCACTAATCCCTAATTCCTTATCTATAATCCTTAATCCCTCCTTCCTTAATTTTAGATCGCTAAGCCCTAATATTCTTGTTGTTCTTCTTCCTCTTATTCAGGTTCTTTTTTGTCATCTACTTCTTCTCCTCCTCCTTCTTTTTCTTCTTCTTCTTCTTCTTCTTCTTTTACTTCTTCATTTTCTTCTTCTTGTACTACTTTTTTCTTTTTTTTCTTCTTCTTCTTCTTCTACTTCTACTTCTACTTCTTCTTCTTCTTCTTCTTCTTCTTCCACTTAGTCTCTTATTCTTCTACTTCTTCATTTCTTCCTCTTCTTTTTGTTCTTCTTCTTCTACTTCTACTTCTTCCTCTTCTTCTTTCACTTCTTCTACTATTTCTCCTTCTTCTTCTTCTTCTTCTCCTCATCCTTCTCCTTCTTTTTCTTCTCCTCTCCTTGTTCTTCTTCTTCTTCTTTTTCTTCTTATTCAACTTCTTCATCATCTTCTTCTTGTTCATCTTCTACTTGTTCTTCTTCTTCCTCTTCTTCTTCTTCTCCTCATTGTTCTACTTTGCAATACTTATTCTTTTTTCCTTAATCCCTATACCTTAGTCCCTCCACACCTAATCTCTAATCGCTAATCTTTAAAGTATAATCTTTGGTCCATCCTTTCCTAATCTCCAATCTTTAATTCCTAATCCCTAATCCTTAACATTTAATCCCTAACCTCTGATCCCTAAACCATTATCTCTAATACCTGATCCCCAATCTCTAATTCTTAATCTATAATTGATAAGCCATAATCCTTAATCTCTAATCATTAATCTTTATCTCCTAATCCCTAATCTATGATCACTAATCATAATCCTAATTGCTTAACCTATAATCCTTAATCCCTAATAAATAATCTTAAATCTCAAATCCCTAATCACTGATCTTTAATGCTTAATCTTTAATCTCTATTCTTTAATTCGTAATCCCCAATCCTAAATATCAAATGCTTTATCCTTAGAAATTGATCCCTTAATCCTTAATCCTCAATCAATAATCCCTAATCATTAACCCCTTCAGTATTAATCGTTAATTTTTATTACTTATTCCTTAATTCTTGCTCCCTAATTCTAAGACCTTAATCCCTAAACCCTTATTCCTAATTGATAATCCTTAATCCCTAATCTCTAATCCATAACCCTTAATCCTTAAAAACTAATCCCATATCCCTCCCACCATAATCTCTAAACCGTAATCCTTAACACCTTATCTGTAATCTCTAATCCTTTTTCTTCTTCTTCTTCTTCCACTTCTTTTTCTTCTACTTAATCTTCTTCTTCATCTACCTCATATTCCTCTTCTTCTTTCTCCTTATTTTCCTCATATTCCTCTTCTTCTTCTTATTCTTCTTCTTCTTCTTCTTCTTCTTCTTCTTCTTCTTCTTATCTTCCTCTTCTTCCTTCTAATCTTTTTCTTCTTCTTCTTCATTTTCTTCTTCATCTTTCTCTTCTTCATGTTCTTCTTCTTATTCATTTCTTCTATTTTTTCTTCTTCCTGCTCCGCTTCTTCCCCTTCTTCTTTTTCTCTATTTTCTTCTTTTCTTGTTCTTTTTCTTTCTCTTCTTCCTCCTCTTCTTCTCCTATTTTTATTCTTCTTCTTCTTCTTCATCTTTGATTTATTATTCTTCTTCTTCTTCTTCTTCTCTTTCTCCTTCTTCTTCTCCTTCTCCTTCTCTTTATCTTTCACCTTCTCCTTCTCCTTCTCCTACTCCTTCTCCTTCTCCTTCTTCCTCTCCTTCTCCTTCTCCTTCTTGCTCATCATCTCCTTCTCCTTCTCCTCCTCCTTCTCTTTGTCCTTATCCTTCCACTTCTCTTCTTTTTCTTCTTCTTCTTCTACTACTTCCTTCTTCTTTGTTCTTTCTTCTTTCATGTTTCTTTTTTCTTCTTCCTTCTTCCTTCCTCCTTCCTTCTTCCTTCCTCCTTCCTTCTTCCTTCTTTCTTATTTTTTCCTCCTTCTTTCTTCTTTCTTTTTCTTTTTTTCTTCCTCTTATTCTTCTTCTTCTTCTTCTTTTTCTGCTTCTTCTTTTTTGTGCTTTTGAATCACTAATCCTTAATCTATAATCCGTAATCCCTAATCTCTAATCCCTAATCCTTAATCCTCAATCTTTAATCACTAATCAATAATCTCAAATCTCTAATCTCTAATACTTCATTTTTAATCCCTAATCAGTAATCTCTAATCCCTAACACCTATTCTTAATTCATAATCCACAATCCTAAATACTTAATCTTCAAACATTAATCCCTTAATCTTTAATCCCAAATCTATAGTCCTTGATCATTAATCCTTCATCATAATTCATAATTCTTAATCCTTAATCTCTAATTCTTATTACTTATTCCCTAATCCCTACTTCCTAATCCATAACTCTTAATCCCTTGTCCCTAATCCTTAATTGCAAATCCAAAATCCTTAATCCCTATTTCCTATTACCTAATCACTCCCTCCTTAATCCAATTCCCTAATCGCAAATACCTAATCTCTAATCTTTAATCCTTCCCTCCTTAATCACCAATCCATAACACCTAACCCTAATCCCTAATGCCTCATCCATCTCTTCTTCCTTTTCCTCTTTTTTCTCCTCTTCTGCTTCCTCCTCCTCTTCTTCTTCTTCTTCTTCTCCTTCTTCCTACTCATTTTCTTCTTCTTCTTCCATATCTGTCTCATCCTCTTCTTTTTCTTCTTTCTCTTCTTCTTTTTCTTCCTCTTCTCCTTTTTCTTCTTCTTTTTCAACTTCTTTTTTTGTTCTTCTTCTTCTTCTTCTTCGTCCTCTTCATCTTCCTCTTCTTCTTTTCTTTTTCTTCCTCTTCTTCCTCCTCTTACTCTTCTTCTTCTCCTTCTTCTTCTTTTCTTATTTTTCTTATTCCTCTTCATCTTCCTCTTCTTCTTCTTCTACTTCTTCTTCATCTTCTTCTTCTTCTTCTTCTTCAGCTTTCCCTTTTTCTTCTTCTTCTCCTTCTCTTTGTCTTTCTCCTTTTCTTTCACCTTCTCTTTCTCCTTCTACTACTCCTCCTCCTTCTCCTTCACCATTTCCTTCTCACACTCATTCTCCTCTTACTTCTCCTCCTTCTCATCCTCCTTCTATTTCTCTTTCACCTTATTCTTCTTCTTCTTCTACTTCTTCCTTCTTTCTTCTTTCTTCTTTTTTACTACTTCCTTCTTCCTTCTTCCTTCCTCTTTCCTTCTTTTGTCTTCCTTCTTCTTTCCTCCTTTCTTCCTTCTTCCTTCTTCCTTCTTCCTTCTACTTTATTCCTCCTCTTCTTCTTCTTCCTCCTCCTCTTCATTTTCCTTCTCTTCTTCTTCTTTCTTCTTTCCTCCATCTTTCTTCTACCTTCTTCCTTCACATTAATCCCTAATCCCTAGTTCTTAATCCTTAATTGCTAATCCACCCCTAATCTCCAATCTTTATTCTTTAATCCCTAACCTCTATTCCCTAACCTCTAATCCCTAAACTCTAATCCCTAATACCTAATCCTTAATCCCTTATCCCTAATCTATAATCCTTAATCCCTAATCTCTTTTCTCTAATACCTAATCCCTAATCCCTAATCATTAAGCACAAATCCTTAATCCTTAATCCTTAAGCCATAATCCTTAATCCATAATCCCTAATCTCATAGTAATCCCAATTGATTAATCTCTAATATCTAATCCTAAAACCTACATCCTTAATCACTAATCTGTAATCTATAATCATAAATCCTTATTCACTTATCCCTAATCCCTAATCCTAAGTCTCTAATCCTTCATTACTTAATCTCTAATCCCTAATCTTGAATCCTTAACCCCTAACCTATAATTCCTAATCCATCTCTTCTTCTTGATTTTCTTCTTTATTCTTCTTCCTCCTTATTTTCTTCTTCTTCTTCTTCTTATTCTTCGTCATTTTCTTCTTCTTTTAGCTCTTCTTCCACATCTTCCTCTTCTTCTTGTACTTCTTTTTCTTCCTCTTCTTTTTCTTCTTCTTCTTCTTCTTCTTCTTCCTCTTTTAGTTTTCCTTCTTCTTCTTCTAGTTCTTCATCTTCCTCTTCTCTTATTGTTCTTCATCTTCTTCTTATTCTTTCTCATCTTTTTCTTCCTCTTCTTATTCTTCATCTTCTCATTCTTCTTTTCTTATTCATCTTATTCCTCTTCTTTTTCTTCTTCTTCTTCTTCATCATCTTCTTCTTCTTCTTTTATTTTGTCTTCTACTACTTCTTCTTCATCATGACCTTCTCCTTCCGCTTCCTCATCTCCTTCTCCTTCTCTTTGTCTTTCTCTTTCTCCTTCTGCTTCTCCATGCCCTACCCCTACTCCTCATTCTCCTTCTCCATCTCCATCTACTTCTCCTTCTTTTTCTCCTTGACCTTCTCCTTCTCCTCCTCCTCCTCATCCTCCTTCTCCTTCTCCTTCTCCTTCTTCTTCTTTTTATTGTTCTTCTTCCTTTTTTCTTCTTTTTCTTTTCCCTTTCTTCTTTTTTCTTCCTTCTTACTTCATCTTTCTTCCATCCTCCTTCCTTCTTCCTTCTTCCTTCTTCCCTCTTCCATCTTCTTTATTTTCTTATTCTTGTTCATCTTCTTCTTTTTTCTTCTTCTTTTTCCTCTTCTTCCTCCTTCTCTTCTTTTTCTTCTTTCTTCTTTAATCTTTCTTCCTTCCACCTTCTCCTTAATCCTTAATCATTGATCCATCCCTAATCTTTATTCCTTAATCTTTAATTCTTAACCTTTTCTTATTCTTCTTCTTCCTTCTTTCTTCTTCGTTCTTTCTTCTTTCTTTCTTCTTCCTTCTTCCTTCTTCCTTACTCTTTCTTTCTTTTATCTTTCTTCTTCCTTCTTACTTCTTTATTCTTCTTCCTTCTTCCTTATTCCTTCTTTATTCCTCCTCTACTTCTTCCTTTTCTTCTTCTTCCTCCTCTTCTTTTTCCTCATCTTCTTCTTCTTCTTTCTTCTTTTTTCCATCTTCTTTCTACCCTCTTCCTTCTCTTTAATCCTTATCCCTAATCCTTAATCCTAAATCACTAATCTATCCTTAATCTCTAATACTTAATCTTTAATCCCTGACAACTAATTCCTAATCTTTAATCTCTAAACTCTAATCCTTAATCCGTAACCCTAATCTATGATTCATGATCCCTCATCTATAATCTCTAATACCAAATCTCTTATCCTTAATCACGAATCCTTAATACTTAATCTCAAATTGGAATCCAAAACTATTAATCTCTAATCCCTAATGTCTAATATCTAACTTTAACTTCTATATTCTTAATCACTAATCCCTAACCTTTAATCCCAAATCTCTATTCCCTTATCCCTTATTTCTAATCCTTCATTCCTTAATCTCTAATCCCTCTTCTTGTTCCTTTTCTTCTTCTTCTTCTTCCTTTTCTTCATCTTCTTCTCCCTCTTCTTCATCTTCTTCCTCTTCTTCTTCTTTCTCATTTTCTTCTTCTTCTTTTACCTCTCCTTCAACATCTTCCTCTTCTTCTTCTTCTTCTTCTTCTTCTTCTTCTTCTTCTTCTCCTTCTTCTGCATCCTCTTCTTCTTCTTCTTCTTCTTCTTCTTCTTCCTTTTCTTCTTCAACATCTTCTTCATCTTATTCTTCTTCTTCGTCAGCTTCCTCTTCTTCTTCTTCTTCTTCTTCTTCTTCCTCATCTTCTTCTTTCTCTTCTACTTCTTCATCTTCTCTTTCCATTCTTATTCTTCTTATTCTGCTTGCATTCGCTCTTCTTCTTCTTCTTCTATTTCGTATTCTTCTTCTTCTTCTTCTTCTTCTTCTTCTCCTCCTTCTCCTTCTCCTTCCTTTTGTCTTTCTCCTTCTCCTACTCCTTCTCCTTCTCTTGCTCCTTCTCCTTCTCCATCTCCTTCTCCTTCTCTTTTGCCTTCTCCTTCTCCTTTGCCTTCTCCTTCTCTTTGTCCTCCTCCTTCTCCTCATCTTACTTCTCCTTCTCTGCCTCCTTTTTCTTCTTCTTGTTTTTCTTCTTCTTCTTCTCACTTCTTTCTTTTTTTTCCTTCCTCTTTCTTCTTGCTTCTTTCTTCTTCCTTCTTCCTTCATCTTTCTTCGTTCCTCCTTCCTTCTTCTTTCTTCCTTCTTCTTTATTTTTCCTTTTATTCTTCCTTTTCTTCTTCTTTTTCTTCTTATGTTTTTTCTTCTACTTCTTTCTCCTCTTCTTCTTCTTCATTGTTCCTTTTTTTCTTCTTTCTTCTTTTTTCCATCTTCCTTCCTCCTCCTTAATCCATAATCCTTAATCCCTAATCACATATCCATCCTTAATCCATAATCCTTTAACTTTAATTCTTAATCTCTATTCCCTAATCTCTAATACCTAAACATTAATCCTTAATACCCAATCACTAATAACTCATCCCTTGCTAACTCAAAAATCCCTAATCCCTAATTCTTAACCCTTCCCTTCCAAATCTTCAATCCATATTCTTATATACGTAATCTTTAATCCTTCATTCCTCAATCGCTAATCCCAAATACCTAGGCCTTGAATCGTAATCCTTAATCCACCTCTTTTTTTTCTTCTTTATCTACTTCTTGTTCCTTTATTTTTTCTTCTTCTTCCTCTTATTCTTCATCTTCTCCTCATCTTCGTCTTCTTGTTCTTCCTCTTCTTCCTCATCTTCTTCTTCTCCTCCTTTTTCTAATTTTTCTTCTTCTTTTGTTCTTGTCTTAATTCTTCTTCTTCTTCTTCCTCTTCTTCATCTTCCTGTTCTTATTCTTCTACTTCTACTACGTCTTCATCTTCTTCTTCTTCTTCCTCCTCTACTTGTACTTCTTCTTTTTCTTCTTGTTCTTGATGTTCTTGTTGTTGTTCTTCTTCTATCTCTTCTTCCTCAATTTGTTTTTCTTCTTTCTTTCTTCTTCTCCTCCTAAACCTTAATTCCTAATACCTAATCCCTAATCTATGATCTATAATCCCTAATCCCTAATATCTAATCACTTATCTCTCTAATCCTTAATCCTTAATCTTTAATCCTTAATCTTTAATCGCTAAAACATTATCTGAAACCCCAAATCCTAATCCAATTCCAAATCGCCTATTCTCTAATCTTTAATCCCTGACCTTGAATACATACTCCTTAATCTTGAATCCTTAATCACTAATCTCTAATCCTTAATCCTTAATCTTTATTCCTTAATTCGTAATCCTAAAACCAAAAACCCTAATCCCTTATCCCCAATCTTCAATAATTAATTCCTTAATCCTTAATGCCCAATTCTTAATCCCTAACCATTAATCCCATCATCTTCAATCCTTAACCTTAATCCCTTATCCATAATCCTTAATCCATAATCCCTATTACTTATTCCTTAATCCTTACTCCCTAATTTGCAATCCTTAAACCTTAAATCCTAATAAATAATTCATAATCCCTAATCTATTAACCCTAATCCTTAATCCAAGCATCTAAATCCCATATCCCTCCCACCTTAATCCCTAATCCTTAACCCAAAATCCTTAATCCTTGATCCATCTTTTCTTCCTTTTATTTTTCATCTTTTTCTTCCCCTTCTTCTTCTTATCCTTCTTCTTCTTCTTCTTTTTCTTCCTCTTCTTCTTCATCTTCTTCCTCATCTTCTTCCTTTTCTTCTACCTCATACTACTCTTCTTCTTCTTCTTCTCCTTCCTCTTCTTCTTCTTCTTCTTCTTCTACTACTACTACTTCTTCTTCTTTCTCTTCTTCTTCTTCTTCTTCTTCCTCTTCTTCTTCTTCTTCATTGTCTTTTATTTTCACCACTTCTTCTGCATCTTCTTTTTCTTTTTCTTCCTCCTCCTCCTTTTCTTCTTCTTCTTCCTCTACTTCTTCTTCTTCTTCTTCCTCTTCTTCTTCTTCTTCATTGTCTTTTATTTTTACCACTTCTTCCACCTCTTCTTCTTCTTCTTCACCTTCTACTTTTTCACAATTTTCTTCTTTTCTTATAATTCTTCTTCCTCTTCTTCTACCTCTTCTACTTCTTTTTCTTCTCTTCTTCTTCTTCTTCTTCTATTTCTTCTTCTTCTTCTTCTTCTCCTTCTTCTTCTCCTTATCCCTCTCTTTCAAGTTCCTCTTGTCCTTTTTCTTCTCCTTCACCTTCTCTTTGTCCATTTTCTTCTCCTTCTCATTTTTCATCTCCTTCTCCTTCTTCTCCTCCTTCTCCTTGTGCACATCCTTCTTGTACTTCTTCTATTTCGTCTTCTTCTTATTCTTTCCCCTTTCTTCATTCTTCTTTCTTCTTCCTTCAATCATCTTTTTTCTTCCTTGGTCCTTCCTTCTTTTGTCTTTCTTACTCTTTCTTCCTTTTTTGTTCTTCTTTCTTTTCCCTTATTTATTCTTTCTTCTTTATTCTTCCTCTTCTTCTTCCTCTACTTCTTCTTCTTCTTTTTCCTATGTTTTGTCCTCATCTTGTTCTACTTCATTCTTTATATTCTTTAATCCCTATTCTATAATCCATAATCCTTAATCTCTAATCTCTAATGCCTAATCCATAATCACTAATTCATAATCTCAAATCTCTAATCCTTAATCATTAATATCTAAAACTTGGTTCTAAATCCCTAATAAGTAATCTCTAATCCATAATTCCTATTCCCTAATTTATATTCCCTAATCCTAAATCCTTAATCTTTAATAATTAATACCTTAAGCATTAATCCCTAATATGAAATCCTTAATCATTAATACGTAATCCTTAATTCCTATTACTTATTCTCTAATTCTTACTCCTTAATCTATAATCCTTAATCTCTAAACCCTAATCCCTAATTAATAATTTATAATCTCTAAACCTTGTTACCCAACACTCAATCACTTCTCACTGAATCCCAAACCACTAATCTCTAATACTAATCTCTAATCCCCAATCCATCCATCCCTAATACTTAATCTATATTACGTAATCCCTAAACCCTTCCTCCTTAATCCTTAATCTCTAATCCCTAACCCAAAATCCTTAACCCATCTCTTCTTCCATTTCTTCTTCTTTTTCTTCCTCTTCTTCTTCCTCTTCTTCTTCCTCTTCTTCATCTTCTTTTTCTTCCCCTTCTTCTTCTTCTTCCTCATTTTCTTCTTCTTCCTCTTCTTCCTATTCTTCTTCATCTTTCACTTCTTTTACTTCTTCTTCCTCCTCTTCTTTTTCTTCTTCTTCTTTTGTTCAACTTCTTTTTCATCTTTGTCTTTTTCTTCTTCTTCTTTGCATACCTCTTCTTCTTCATCATCTTCTTCTTCCTCTTCTTCCCTTTTTTCTTCTTCCTCTTCTTCTTCTTCTCCTCCTTTTCTTGTTCTTCTTATTCCTCTTCCTCTTTTTCCTCTTCTTCTTCTTCTTCTTTAGGTTTTTCTTCTTTTTGTTCTCCTTCTCTTTGACTTTCTCCTTCTTATTCTCCTTCTACTACTCCTCCTTGTCCTTCTCCTTTTCCTTCTCCATCTCCTTCTCCTCCTTCTCCATCTCCTCCTTCTCCTCGTCCTCCTTCTCCTTCTCTTTCTCCTTCTTCTTCTTCTTCTTCTTCTTCCTTCTTTATTCTTCCTTCTTCTTTCTTCTTTCTCCTTTCATCTATATTCTTCTTTCTTCCTTCTTCCTTCTTCCTTTCTCCTTCCTTCTTCCATTTACCTTCTTCCTTCCTCCTTCCTCCTTCCATCATCCTTGTTCGTTATTCTTTATTCTTCCTCTTCTTCTCTTTCTTCTTCCTCCTCTCTTCCTCTTCTTCTTTTCCTTCCTCTCTTTTTTCCTCCTCTTCTTCTTCATTTTTCCTTCTTTTTTCTTCTTTCTCCATTCTTCTTTCTCCCTTTCCATTAATCCCAATCCCTAATGCCTAATCCATAATCCCTAATCTCTAATCTATCCATAATCTCCAATCCTTAATCTTTAATCCTTAACCTCTAATCCCCAATCTCTAATCCTTAAACTCTAATCCCTAATACTTAATCCCTAATTTATAATCTATAATCCATAATCCCTAATCTTTAAACCTTAATCTCCAATCCTTAATCCTTAATCATAAATACCTAATCCTTAATCCCTTATCCTAAATCTCTAATGGTGTTGCTTATCCATTATTGTATAATCCCTAATGTTATCTTAAATTCAACATTCCTAATCACTAATCCCTAATAACTAATCCCTAATCCCTATTTCTTAATCCCTAATCTAAAATCCATAATTCATAATAATTGATCCTTTAATTCTTCATCCTTAATCACTAGTCCTTAATCATTAATCCATCATCCCTAATCCTTAATCCTTAACTCTAACCACTAATCCCTATTATTTATTCCTTAATCCGTACTCCTTAACCCTTAATCCTTAATCCCTAAACCTAAATCCCTAATTGCTAACTCCCAAATCCTTAATCCCTAACCCTAATTGCTCTCTCCTTAATCATTAATCCTTCATTCCTTCGTCTCTAATTCCTAACCAGTAATCACTAATTCTAATCCATCTCTAATTTCTCTTCTTTTTCTTCCTCTTCTTCTTCACCATCTTCTTCTTTATCTTCTTCCTCTTCATCTTCCTCTTCTTCTTCTTCCACGATTTCTACTTCATTTTCTTCCAAATCTTCCTCCTCTTCTTCTTTTTCTACTTCTTCTTCTTCCTCTTCTTCTTCTTCTTCTTCTACTTCTTCTTCTTCTTCTTAGAATTCCATTTCTCCTTCTTCTTTTTCTTCTTCCTCATCTTCTTCCTCTTCTTCTTCTTCTTCTTCTTCTCCTTCTTCTTTTCTCGTTCTTGTTGGTCCTCTTCTTCTTGCTTTTCTTCTACTTCTTCTACTTCTACTTCTTCTTCTATTTCTTCTTCTTCTACTTCTTCCTCTCCTCCTCCTCCTACTCCTTCTCTTCCTTCTTCTTCTTCTTTGCCTTCTCTTTGTCTTTCTCCTTCTCCTTCACTTTCTTCTTCTCCTACTCCATCACCTTCTCCTTCTTCTACTCCTCTTTCCCCTAATCTTACTTCTCCTTCTCCTTCTACTTCTTTTTCTTTTTCTTCTTCCTTCTCCTTTCTTCTTTCTTCTTTCTTCTTTCTTCTTCCTTCTCCCATCTTCCTTCCTCCTTCCTTCTTTATTCCTTCTTTGTTCTTCCTTCCTTCTTCCATCCTCTTTATTCTTCATCTTCTTCTTCCTCCTCTTCTTCTTCATCTTTTTTCCTCTTCTTTTTCCTCTTCTTCTTCTTCTTTCTTCCTTCTTCAATCTTTTTTCTTTCTTCTTCCTTTCCATTACCCTTAATCACTAATCCTTAATCCCTAATCATTAATCAATCCTAAATCTCTTATCCTTAATTTTAATCCCTAATCTTTAATCTCTAAAAACTAATCCCTAATACCAATTCCTTAATATCCCACACATAATCTATTATCCATAATGAATAATTCATAATCCTTAATCTTTAATCCCTAGTCCTTAATCCTTAATCTTTAATCCCTAGTCCTTGATCCTTAATCTTTAATTTCTAATCCCTAATCCTTAATTGAAAAACACAAATCTCTAATGCTAATCTTGATTGCTTAATCTTTAATCTCTAACATCTAATCTCGAATCTTACATTACTAATCTCTATTCCATAAACCTTAATCCCTAATCGTTATTCCGTAATTTCTAATCCATAATCCTAAGTACATAACCTTTAACCCCTAATCCATAATAATTAGTCCCTCAATTCTGAATCCTTAATTTGTAATCCCTAATCCCTAATCCTTAATCCTTATTACTTATTCCCTAATCCTTAGTCCCTAATCCCTAAGCCCTACGCTCTAAACAATAATCCAAAATTGCTAACTCCTAAATCCATAATCCCTAATCCCTCTCTCTAATCTTTAATCTGTATTCCTAAATACCAAATACTAGTCCTTAATAACTAAGCACTGATCCTTAATCCCTAATCTATCTTTTCTTCCTTTACTTTATCTACTTCTTCTTGTTCTTCCCCTTCTTGTTCTTCTTCCTCCTCATTTTTGTCTTCTTTGTCTTACACTTCTTCCTCATCTTCCTTTTCTTCTTCTTCTTCCACTTTTTCTTCTTCTTCTTCTTTTTATTCATATTCTTCTTCCTCTTCTTCTTCTTCTTCCTCTTCTTCTTCTTCTTCTTCTTTTACTACTACTACTACTATGTCTTCTTCCTCTTCCACTTCTTCTTTTTACTTTTCTTCTTCTTCTTCTTCTTACTCCTCCTATTCTTCCTCTACTTGTTTTTCTTCTTCCTCTTCTTCTTCTTCTTGTTCTTTATCTCCTCCTCCGTCTCCTTCTTCTTCTTCCTCTTCTCATTCTTCTTCTTCTTCTTCTTCTTCTTCTTCTTCTTCTTCTCCTTCTTCTTCTTCATCTTCTATTTCTTCTTCATCTTCTATTTCTTCTTCATCTTCTATTTCTTCTTCTACTACTACTTTTAGTTTTAGTTCTTGTTCTTCTTCTTCTTCTTCTTCTTCTTTTACTTGTTCTTCATCTTCTGCTTCATCCTCTTTTGATTCCACCTCCACTTCATCTCCTTCTTCATCATCATCTTCTTCTATTTCTTCTTCTTTATCTTCTTCATCTTCTACATCTTCTTCATTATTCAACATCATCATCATCATCTTCTTCTTCTTCTTCCTTATTTTCTTCTTCATCATCTTCTTCTTCTTCTTCTTCTTCTTCTTCTTCCTCAACTTCCTTGCCTTCCTCTTCTTCTTCTTCTTTTTCTTCTTCTTCTTCTTCTTCTTCTTCTTCTTCTTCTTCCCCTTCCTCTTCTTCTTCTTCTACTTCTTCTTCTTTTTCTTCTTCTCCTCCTTTTTTCTTCCACTTCTTCTTCTTCTTCCACTTCTTCTCTTTCTTCTTCTTCCTCTTCTACTTCTTCTACTCCTCCTTCTTGTCCTTTTTTGGTTCTTCTTATTCCTCTTCATCTTCTTCTTCTTCTTCTTCTTTTATTTCTTCTTCTCTTTCTTCTTCTTCATGCTATACTTTTTCTTCTACTTTTTCTTCTTCTTCTTCTTCTTCTTCCCCTTCTCCTTCTTTTACTTCTTCTTCTTCTTCTTCCTCCTCCTCTTCTTGCTCTACTTGTTTTTCTTCTTCCTATTCTTGTCCTTGTTCTTCATCTCCTCCTCCTTCTCCTTCTTGTTCATCTTCCTCTTCTAATTATTCTTCTTCTTCTTCTTCTTCTTCTTCTTCTACTACTTTTAGTTTTAGTTCTTCTTCTTCTTCTTCTACTTGTTCTTCTTCTTCTGCTTCATCCTCTTCTGATTCCACCTCTACTTCTTCTTCTTCTTCATTGTCTTCTTCTTCTATTTCTTTTTTTGTTATCTTCGTCTTCTTCTTCTTCTTCATAATTCTTCATCATCTTCTTCTTCTTCTTCCTTATTTTCTTCTTCTTCTTCTTCTTCTTCCACTACTTCCTTATCTTCCTCTTCTTCTTGTTCTTGTTCTTGTTCTTCTTCTTCTTCTTCTTCTTCCTCTTCTTCTTTTTCTACTGCTTCTTCCACTTCTTCTTCTCCTCCTTTTATGTCTTTCACTTCTTCTTCATCTTCTTTTTCTTCTTCTTCTTCTTCTTCTTCTTCTTCTTTCCCTTCTTCTTCTTCCTCTTCTTCTTCTTCTCCTTCTCCTTCTTGTCCTTTTTTGGATCTTCTTATTCCTCTTCCTCTTAAAGTTCTTCTTCTTCTTTTTCTTCTTCTTCAACTTTTATTCCTTCTTCTCTTTCTTCTTCTTCATCTTCTATTTTTTCTTCTACTATTTCTTCTTCTTCTTCTTCTTCTTCTTCTTCTTCTCCTTCTCCTTCTTCTTCCCCTCCTTCACTTTTCCTTTGTCCTTCTTCTTCTTCTTCTTCTTCTTCCTCTTCTTCTTTTTTTGATGCTTCTTCTACTTCTTCTTCTCCTCCTTTTATGTCTTTCACTTCTTCTTCTTTTTCTTTTTCTTTTTCTTCATCTTCTTCTTCTTCTTCCCCTTCTTCTTCTTCCTCTTCTTCTTCTTCTCCTTGTCCTTCTTGTCTTTTTCTGGTTCTTCTTATTCCACTTCTTCTTAAAGTTCTTCTTTTTCTTGTTCTTCATCTTTTATTTCTTCTTCTATTTCTTTTTCTTCTACTTTTTCTTCTACATTTTCTTCTTCTTCTTCTTCTTCTTGTTCTTCTCCTCCTTCACTTTGCCTTTGTCCTTCTTTTTCTTCTTCTTCTTCTTTTTCTTCTTCTTCTTCTTCTTCTTCTTCTTTCTCTTCTTCTTTTTCTACTGCTTCTTCTACTTCTTCTCCTCCTTTTATGTCTTCCACTTCTTGTTCTTCTTCTTTTTCTTCTTCTTCTTCTTCCCCTTCTTAGTCTTCCTCTTCTTCTTCTTCTCCTTCTCCTTCTTGTCCTTTTCTGGTTCTTCTTATTCCTCTTCTTCTTCCTATTCTTGTTCTTCTTTTTCTTATTCTTCTTCGTTTATTTCTTCTTCTCTTTCTTCTTCTTCATCTTCTACATTTTCTTCTACTTTTTCTTCTTCTTCTTCTTCCTCTTCTTCTTCTTCTTCTTCTTCTTCTTCTCCTTCTCCTTATTCTTCTCCTCCTTCACTTTGTCTTTGTCCTTCTCCTTCTCCTTGTCCTTCTCCTTCTCCTTGTCCTTCTCCTTGTGTTACTACTTCTTAATCTCCTTTTCATTCTCCATCTCCGTCTTATTCTCCTTCTCCTTCTCTTAATTCTTCTTCTCATCCTTCTCCTCTTTCTCTTTCCCTTTCTTCTTCTTCTTCTTCTTCTTCCTTCTTTCTTCTTTCTTCTTCCTCTTTCCTTCTTCCTTGTTCCTTCTTGAATCTTCCTTCTTCCTTCTTTTTTATTTTCCCACTTCTTCTTCCATTTCTTTTTCCTCTTCTTCTTCTCCTTCTCTGATTCTTCTTGTTCCTCTTCTTCTTCCTATTCTTCTTCTTATTCTTCTTTTTCTTCTTCTTATATTTCTCCATCTTGTTCTTTTATTTCTTCTTCTTCTTCTTCTTCTTCTTCTTCCAATCTTGTATTTTTTCTTGTTCTTCTTCTTCTTCTTCTTCTCCTTCTCCTTCTTCTCCTTCTCTTTTCCATTTTCTTTGTCCTTTTCCTTCTCCTTCTCCTTCTCCTTCTCTTACTCCTTTGCAATCTTCTTCTTCTCCTTCCCCTTCTACTACTCCTTCTCCTTCTACTTTCCCTACTCGTCATCCTCATTCTCCTTCTCCATCTCCATCCTTTTCTTCTTCTTCTTCTTTCTTCTTTCTTATTCCTTTTTTCTTCTTTCTTTTTTCTTCTTCCTCTTTCCTTCCTCCTTCCAAATTACTTCTTTTTATCCTCCCTCATCTTTTAACTCTTCTACTTCTTTCTTACTTCTTTAATCTTCTTAATTCCTAATCATTAATTCTTAATCCTTAAACTCTAATCCTTATTCTCTAATCCTTAAAGTCTAATCCCTAACACCTAAACTCTAATCTCTAATCCTTAATCAACAATCCATAATCCCTAATCGCTAATCTTTAATCCTAATTCCTAAATCCCTAATTATTAATAATTAATATCTTAATTCTTAATCCCTAATCACTAAACCATAATCATTAATTTCTTCATCCATAATCCCTATTCCTTAATCCTTAATCCCTAATTCATAATTTCAAATCCTTGTTACTTATTCCCAAAACCCTCTCCCTTAATCCTTAATACCTAATCCCTAAACCTTAATCCCTAATTTCTAACACCCAAATCCCTAATCACTCTATAATCTATAATCCATATTTCCTGATACCTCATCTTAAATCATTCTTTCCCTAATCCTTAGTCCTTAATCCTAAACTCTAATCCCTAATCTGTCTCTTCTTCTTCTTCTCCTCCTTCCACTTCTTCTTCTTCCTCATCTTCGCCTTCTTTGTCTCCCTCTTCTTCCTCAACTTCCTCTTCTTCTTCTTCTTCCTCTTCTTCTTCTTCTTCTTCCACTTCTTCTTCCTTTTCTTTTTCTTCTTTTTCTTCTTCCCCTTCCTTTTCTTCTTCTTCTTCTTCTCCTCCTTCCACTACTTATTCATCATCTTCTACATCTTCTTCCTCCTCTTCTTCTTTTTCTTCTTTTTCTTCTTTTATTTCTTCTTGTTCTTCTTTTTCTTCTTCTTTCTCTTCTACTTCCTCTTCTTGGTTCTATACTTATTCTTCTTCTGTTTCTCCTTCTTCTTCTTGTTCTTCTTCTTCATCTTCTTCTTCCTCCTCTTCTATTTCTTCTTTTTCTTCTAATTCCTTATCCATAACCTTTAATCCTTATGCCTAATTCTTAATCTCTAATCCCTAATCCATAATCCTTAATGCAAATCGTAATCACATAATCTCTGATCCTTAATCCCTAATCTCTAATCCATAATCATGAATCCTAAATCTTCAGTCCCTAATCACAAATCTCTAATCCTTAATCCCATATCTCTATTCTCAAATTTGTTATTCGAAATCCTAAATCCCTAATCCCCAACACTTAGTAATTAATCCCTTAATCCTCAATCTCTATTCTCTAATCCTTAAACATTAGTCCCTTCATCCCAAATCAATAACCCAAAATTGTTAACCATAACCTTTAATCCTAATCATCTATTACTTATTCTTCTTCTCTTCCTTATCCTTCTACTTCTTCTTCTACTTCATCTACTTCTTCTTCTTGTTCTTGTTCTTCTTTTTTTCTTCTTCTTCTTTTTCTACTTC
>JAIUJO010001852.1:60000-67500 GCA_023846275.1 Vanilla planifolia
TTTCTTCCTCTTCTTCTTCTTTCTCTTCTTCCTCTTCTTCTTATTCATCATCTTCCTCCTAATCCTCTTGTTGTTCTTCTTCCTCTTCTTCCTCTTCTACTTCTCTTCTTTTTCTTCTTCCTATCCTTCTTCCTTTTCTTCTTCTTCTTCTTCTTGTTCTTCCTCTTCCTCTTCCTCTTCTTCTTCTTCCTCATCTTCTTCTTCTTCTTCTTCTTCTATCTCTTTTTAATCATCTTCCTCATCTTCTCATTCTTCTTCTTGTTCTTTCTTCTTCTTCTTCTTCTTCTTTCGCTTCTTCTTCTTCTTCTTGATCTTTTCTTCTTCTTCTTGATCTTCTTCTTCTACAACTTTTGCTTCCTTTTCTTCTTCTTCTTCTTCTTCTTCTTCTCCCTTTATACGTCCTCTTCTTCATCCTTCTCATCCTGTTCCTCATCTTCCTCTTATTCTCCTTCTTCTTCATCTTCTTAATCTTGCACTTCGTATTCTTCTTCTTATTCTTCTAATTCTTCGTCTTCTTCTTCTTGATCTTCTTGCACTTCTACCTCATCTTCCTCTCATTTTTCATTTTCTTCTTTTTCTTCTTCTTCTTCCTTCTTTTTCTCTTCTTCTTCTTCTTCATCTTCCTCTTCTCCTTCTCCTTGTTCTTCCTCTTCCCCTTCTTCTTCTACCTCTTCAACTTCTTCCCTTTCTTCTTCTTCTTCTTCTTCTTCTTCCGATTCTTCATGTTCTTCTTCTTCTTCGTCTTCTTCTTCTTCTTCTTCTTTTTCTTCTTTTTTTTCTTCCTTTTCTTCTTCCTCCTCCTCTTCTTCTTCTTCTTCAATTTGCTCTTCCATAGCTCTTCTTCTTCTTTTTCCTCATCTTTTTCTTCCAGTTTTTATTCTTCTTCCTCTTTTTCTTCTTCTTCTTCTTCATCATCTTCATCTTCATCTTCTTCTTCTTCTACTACTACTACTACTAATAATACTACTATTAGTACTGGTGCTTCTTCTTCACCTTCTTGTTCTTGTTCTTCTTCTTCATCTCTTCTTCACCTTCTTCATCATCTTCTTCTTCATCTTCTTCATCTTCTTCCACTTCTTCATCTTCTTCTTTTTCTTCTTCTTCTTCAACTTCTTCAATTTCCTCTTCTTCTTCTTCTTCTTCTTTGACTTCAACATCTCCTTCTCCTCTTCCTCCTATTTTTCTTCTTCTTCTGCCACTTGTTCTTCCTTATCTTCTTATTCTTCTTCTGATTCCTCTTCTTCTTCTGATTCCTCTACTTCTTCTTCTTCTTCTTTACCTTATTCTTTTTTAGAAACTCTTTGACCCTTGAATTTAGGGAAAGAATCCATATTCATAGCAATGAAAGAGAACCTGATCGAACCCTCTCGGATCTTTCTTGCGGGAGGATAGGAGAGACCATAAGATTCTCATCTTTCTGTATGATCCACCATCCATCCATGGGTCCTACTCCCATTGTAATCTGTACTCAGTTCGTCGAGGCCGGTCAACGTCTGGTCTAGTCATTCATGTTCTTCTTCTTCTTCTTCCAGTTCCACTTTGTCTTCTTCTTCTTCCTCTTCTTCTTCCTTTTTCTCTTCCTCTTCCTTTTCTTCGTCTTGTTGTTCTTCTTCTTCTTCTTCTTCTTCATCTTCTTCTGTCTTCTTTCTTCCATCTTCCTTCTTCTATCATCCATCTTCCTTCTTCTTATTCTTCCTTGTTTTCCTCATCTTCCTCATCATCATCTTCTTCTTCTACTTCCTAATTCATCTTCTTCTTTTAATTCTTCTTCTTCTTCTTCTTCTTCTTCCTCTTCTTCTTCATCATCTTCTTCTTTTTCTTCTTATTCAACTTCCCCATCTTCTTCTTCTTCTCTCATCCTCTTCTTCTTCTTCTTCTTCTTCTTCTGCATTTCCTTCTTTTTCTTCTTCTTCTTCTTTTTCTACTTCTTTTTCTTCGTCGTCTCCTTCTTTCTCATCTTTTTCTTTCTCTTCTCCGTCTTTCCCTTCTTTTTCTTATTATTTTTATTATTCTTGTTCTACCTCATCCTCTTTTTATGCTTCTTTCTCTTCTTCCTCATCTTCCTCTTTTTCTCCTTCTCCTTCTTCTTCTTCTATTTTTTCTTCTTCTTTTTCTTCTTCTTCTTCCACTTCTTCTTTTTCTTCTTTTTCTCCCCCTTCTTCTTCTTCTTCTTATTCTTCTCGTTCTTGTTCTTCTTCTTCTTCTTCTTCTTCTTCTTCACCTTCTTCTTCTGCTTCTTCACCTTTTTCCTCAACATCTTTGTGTTGTTCTTCTTCTCCTTCTTCTTCTTCTTCTTCTTCTTCTTCTTTTATTTCTTCTTCCTCTTCATCTTATTCTTCTACTTCTTCTTCTTCTTCTTCTTTGTCTTCTACTTCTTGTTCACCATCCTCTTCTTTTTCATCTTTTCTTCTTCTACTTCTTCTTCAACTTTTTTCCTCTAGTAGTTCACTTCTTCGTCTTCTTCTTCTTACGCATCTTCTTTTCTTCATCATATTGTTCTTTTTGTTCTCCTTCTTCTTCTTCTTTTACTCATTCTTCTTCTTCTTTTTCTCCTTCTTCTTCTTCTTCTTATTCTGCTCCTTCTGCTTCCTCTTCTTCTTCTTCTTATTCATTTTCTTGATCATGTTCCTCTTTTTCCTCTTCCTCGTCTTTTTCTTCTTCTTCTTCTTCTTCTTCCTCTTCCACCTATTCTTCTTCCTCATCCACTACTTCTTCTTCTTTCTCATTTTCCTCTTCTTCCTTATCTTCGTCACCTTCTTCTTCTTCTTTTTCCTCATCTTCTTCTTTCACTTCTACTTTTTCTTCTTCTTCTTCTTCTTCTTTTTCCTCTTCTTTTTCTTCTTCTTCTTCTTCTTCCCCTTCTTCATCTTATTCTACTTCTTTTCCTTTTTTCTTCTTCTTCCTCTTTTTTTTATACTTCTTCTTCTTCCTCCTCCTCCACTTATTTCACATGTTCCTTTAATTCTTCTTGTTCCTCTTCTTCTTGTTGCTCTACTTCTTCTTCCTCTCCTTCTTCTTCATCATCTTTTTCTTCACTTCTTCCTAAACTTCCACATCTTCCCCTTCTTCTATTCTTGTTCTTCCGCTTCTTGCTCTCTTTTCTCTTCTTCATCTTCTCCTTCTTCTTCTTCTTTCCTTTCTTCTATATCTTCTGCTTCTTCTTCCTATTCTACTTCTTCCTCTTCCTCTTCTCCTTCTTTTTCTCCTTCCCCTTTTTCTTCTTCTTCTTCTTTTTCATTCTCCTCCTCTTGTTCTTCTTCTTCTTTACTTCTTCTTCTTCTCCTTGTTCTTTTTGTTCTTCTTTTTTTTTGTCTTTTTCTTCTTCTTCTTCTTCTTTTTCTACTTCTTCAACTTCCTCTTGTTCCTCATCTTTCTCTTCTGATTCTTTGTCTTCTTCTTCTTCTTCTTCTTCTTCTTCCTCTTCTTAAACTTTTTCTTCTTCTACTTCTACTTCTTCTTCTTTATCGACTTCTTCCTCTTCTTCTTCTTCTTATTATTCTTTTTCTTCTATTGCTTTTTCTCATTCTTCTTCTTCTTCTTTTTCTTCTTTTTCTTCTTTTCCTTCTTCTTCTTCTTCTCCTTTTTCTACTTCTTCTTTTATCACTAGTAGTTCCTCTTCTTTCTCTTCTTTTTCTTCTTCCTCCTCTTCTTCTTTCTCTTCTTCTTGTTCTTGTTATTCATATTCTTCTTGTTATTATTATTTTTCTTCTTCATCCTCTTCTTCTTCTTTTTCATCTTTTTCATCTTCTTCATTTTATTCTTCCTCTTCTTCCTCCTTTTCTTCTTCATCTTTCTTCTTTTGCTCTTCTTTTCATCATCATCTTCTTCTTTCTCCTCTTCCTCATATTCTTCTTCTTCATCTTCCCAGTTTTTCTACTTCTTCTTCTTCAACCTCTTCTTCTTCTTCTTCTTCTTATTGTTTCTCTTCTTCTTCTTCTTTTCTTCTTTTTCGTGTTCTTCTTCTTCTTCTTCGTCTTGTTCCACTTCTCCTTCTTTATCATCATGTTTTCCCTGTTTTTCTTGTTCTTCTTCTTCTTTTTATACTTCTTCTTTTTCTTTTGCCTTCTTTAGTTCATCATCTTCCTCCTCTTGTTCTTCTTCTTCATCTTATTTTTCCTCTTGTTCCTCTTTCTCTTATTCTACTTCTCATTCTTTTTCTTCTTCCTCATCTTCTTCTTATTCTTCTTCCTCTTCTTTTCCATCTTCCTCTTCATCTTCCTCTTTTATTTTCTACTCTTCTTCTTCCTTCTATTTCTCTTCTTCCTCTTTTTCTTCAAGTTCTTCTTCATCCTTCCCTTCCCCTTCTTCCTCTTAGTCTTCATCTTCTTCTTCTTCTTCTTTGCCTTCATCTTCTTCTTCTTCTTTCTCTTCTTCTTCTTCTTCTTCTTCTACAACTACTACTTCGCTTTATTTGGTCTTCTTCTTTTTCAATTGCTTCTTCCTCTTGTCTTCTTCTTCTTCTTCTTATTCCTCTTCTTGTTGTCCTTCATCCTCTTTTACCTTTTCTTCATCTTCATCCTAATCCTTTGCTTCTTTTTCTTCTTCTTCTTCTTCTTCTTCTTCTTCTTCTTCTTCTACTTCTTCTTCTCCTTCTACTACTTCTAATACTTCGTCTTCATCTTCTTCTACTTGTTCTTTTTCTACTTCTTCCTCTTCTTCTTTCTCCTCTTGTTCCTCTTCTTTCTCTTCTTCTTCTTTCTCTTCTTGTTCTTCTTTTTCTTCTTCTTCTTCTCTGTTTGTTTCTTCTACTTCTTCTTCTTCTTCTACTACTTCTTCTTTCTATTTTTCTTCTTCTTCTTCCTTTTCTTCCTCCTCTTCTTCCTCTTTTTTTTCTTCCACCTCTTCTTCTTCTTCCACTTGTACCTCTCTTCTTCATCTTCCTCTTCCAATTTTTCTTCTTCTTCTTCTTCTTCTTCTTCACCTTCTACTACTACTAATACTTTTTCTTCATCTTCTTCTTCTTCATCTTGTTCTTTCTCTACTTCATCCTCTTCTTCTTTCTCCTCTTGTTCCTCTTCTTTTTCTTCTTCTTCTTTCTCTTCTTATTCTTCTTTTTCTTCTTCTTCTTCTTCTTCTTCTTGTTCCCTTTGTGTTTCTTCTACTTCTCCTTCTTCTTCTTCTTGTACTTCTTCCTCCTTATTTTCTTCGTCTTCTTCCTTTTCTTCTTCCTCCTATTCTTCCTCTTCCACCTGTTCCTCTCTTCTTCATCTTCCTCTTCCTATTATTGTTCTTGTTCTTGTTCTTCTTCTTCTTCTTCTTCATGCTCTCCTCTCCTACTTCTTCCTCATCTTCTACTTCTTATTCCTCCTATTTTTCCCCATCTTCCTAGTTTTATCCTTCTTCTACTACTTTTTGCTTCTTCTTCGTCTTCCAAATCTTCATCTTTCTATTCTTCTTCTTCTTCTTCCTTTTCTTCTTCATCATCTTCTTCTTCTTCTTCTCCTTCTTCTTCTTCTTCTTCCTTTTCTTCTTCCTCTTCTTCCGCTTTTTCTTCTTCCTCGTCTTCTTCCTCCACTTCTTCCTCTTCCACCTGATCCTCTGTTCTTCATCGTCCTCTTCTTATTTTTCTTCTTCTTCCTCTTCTTCTTCTTCTTACCCTCATCTTCTACTTCTTCCTCATCTTCTTCTTCTTGTTCCTTCTCTTTTTCCCCATCTCCCTAGTCTTCTTCTTCTTCTACTTCTACTTTTTCTTCTTCTTCGTCTTCCAAATCTTCTTCTGTCTATTCTTCTTTTTCTTCTTCTTCCTTTTCTTCTTCTTCCTTTTCTTTTTCATCTTCTTCTTCTTCTCCTCCTTCTTCTTCTTCTTCTTCCCCTCTTCTTGTTCTTGTTCTTCTTCTTCTTCTTCTTCTACTTTTCCTTCTTTCTCTTCTTCTTCTTCTTCAAAAACTTCTTCTTCCTCACTATGTTCCTCCTCTTCTTCTTCTTCTTCTACGCTTCTTTCCCTTCTTCTTCTTCTTCTCCTTATTCTTCTTATTCTTCCCCATTTTCTTCTTATACTTCTTCCTCTTCTTCGCCATCTTCCTCTTCTTTTCCTTCCCCATTTTCCTCTTCTTCTTCTTCCTCTTCTTCTTCTTCTTCTTCTTCTTCTTCCCCTTCTTCAACTTCTTCTTCTTCTTCTTCTCTTTCCTATTCTTCATGATCTTCTTCTTCTTCTTCTTCTTCTTCTTCTTCTTCTTCTTCTTCTTCTTCCTCTTCCTCCTCCTTCTCCTTCTCTTCTTCTTCTACTTCTTGTTCTTTTAATTTTTCATCTAATCCTTCTTCTTCTTCTTCTTCTTCATCTTCCTCATCTTCATTCTTTTCTTCTTCGTCTTCTTCATCGTTTGCTACTTGTTCGTCTTTGTCTTCTTCTACTACTTCTTCTTCATCATCTTCATCTTCTTGTTGTTCTTCGTCTTCTACTACTTCTTCTACCTCTTTCTCTTCTTCTTTTTCCTCTTCTTTTTGTGCTGCTGCTTCTTCTTCTTTTTCTCCTCTTCTTTCACTTTTTCATCTTGTTCTTGTTCTTCTTCCGCTTCTTCTTCTTCCTCTTCTTATTGTTATTCATGTTTTCTTCATCATCTTCTTCTTCCACTTCTTTATCTTCTTCCTAATCCTCTTCTTCTTCTTGCTTGCCTTCTTCTTCATCTTTTTCCTCATCTTCCTCATCTACCTCATCTTCTTCTTCTTTTTCTTCCTGTTCTACTTCTTCTTTCTGTTACTCTTCTTCGTCTTCTTCTTCCTCTTCATCTTCTTCTAGTTTTTCTCCTTTATCTTCTTCTTCTTCTTCCTCTTTTTCTTTATCATCTTCTACCTCTTCTTCCCATTCTCCTTCCTGTTCTTTTTCCTCTTTTTCTTCTTCTTCTTCTTCTTCCTCTACTTCTACTTTGTCTTCTTTTCCATCTCAAGTTCTTCTACTTCCTGTTCTTGTTCTTGTTCTTGTTCTTCTTTTTCTTGTTCTTCTTCTTCTTCTTCTTACTTTTCTTCTCATTTTTGCTCAATTTCTTCTTGTTCCTCATTGTCTTCGACCTTACCTTTCTCTTCTTCTCCTTCTTCTTCTTCATCCTCCTCTTTCCCATCTTCTTCTTCCTCCACTTTCTTTGCTTCTTCTTCCTTTTGTTCTTCTTCTTGTTCCCCTTCTTCTACTACTACTATTACTTCTCTCCTTCTTAATCTTTATCTTCTTCTTCCTTATTTTCTTCTTCTTCTACTACTTCTTCTAGTACTTTTTCTTCATTTTCTACTTCTACTTCTTCTTCTTATTGTTATTATTCTTATTCTTCTTCTTCTTCTTCTTCTTTTTCCTCTACTACTATTTCTTCTTCTTCCTCCTCCTCCTCCTCTTCTTCTTCTATTTCTACTTCTCCTTTTTCTTCTTCTTCTTCTTCTTATTCATCGTCATCTTCTTCTTCTTCTTCTTCCTCTTATACTTCTTCTTTTTCTTCTTCTTCTTGTTCTTCTTCCTCTTCTTTTTCTTCTTCATCATCTTCTTCATCTTTTTCAACTTCTTCTTCTTCATGTTGT
>JAIUJO010001852.1:77500-97500 GCA_023846275.1 Vanilla planifolia
ACTTGTACTTCTACTTCTACTTCTTCTTCTTCTTCTACCTCTTCTTCTTCTACTTCATCATCATCTTCTTCTTCTTCTTTTTTTCTTCTTCTTCCTCCTCTTCTTCTTCCACCTCCAATTTTTCTTTTCTTCTTCAACTTCTTCTTCTTATTTTTCTTCTTTTCATCTTTTACTACTCCTCCAACTACTTCTTCTCCTTCTTGCTCTTCTTCTTCTTGTTTTTTTTCAAATTCTTTTTCTTCTTCTTCTTCTTCTTCTTCTTCTCGTACTTCTTCTTCTTCTTCTTCTTCTCGTACTTCTTCTTCTTCTTCTTCTTCTTCTTCGTGTTGATCTTTTCCTAATTCTTCTGCTTCTTCTCCTTCTTCTCCTTCTTCTTCTCCTTCATCTTTTTCTTCTTCTCTTTCTTCTTCAACTACTTCTTCTTCTTAAATTTTATTGTGCTTCTAATTCCTCTATTGCATCTACTAATCCTTCGACTTCTTCTTCTTCTTTCTTCTTCTTCCTTTCCTTATTCTTTTTGTTCTTCTTCATAATCAACTACTTCTTCCTCTTCTTCTTCTTCTTCTTATTCTTTTTCTTCTTCTTCTTGATCCATTTCTTCTTCTTCTTCTTTTGCAATTCCTCTTTCTTATTCTTCTTCTTACTCTTCTTCCTCGACTTTTTCTTCTTCCCTCCTTCATCGTTTTCTTCTTCTTCCTCTCCTTCTTCTTCTTCTTCTTCCATTCCTTCTTCTTCTTCTTCTTCTTCATCTCCTTCTCCTTTTTCTACATCTTCTTCTTCTTCTTCTTCTTGTTCTTTTTCTTGTTCTTCTTTTTCTTCTTCTTCTTCTTCTTCTTCTTAATCATCTCTTCTTCGTTATCTTTTTCCACTTTCATCTTCTTATTATTCTTCTTCTTTTCTTCATTAGCAACTTCTTCTTCTTCTTCTTCTTGTTCTTCTTATTCTTCTTCTTCTTCTCCTCCTCCTCCTTCTCCTTCTTCTCCTACTACTACTTCAAATTATTCTTCTACTTCTGTCTCGTCTCCTTCTTGCACTTCATCTCCTTCTTCTACTTCTTCTTCTTCTTCTACCTCGTCTTCTCCTTCTTCTCTTTTTTCATCTTTTCCTTCTTCTCCTTCTTCTTCTTCTTCTTCTCCTTCTTCTTCTTCTTCTTCTTCTTCTTCTATTTCTCCTCCTCCTCCTCCTCCTCCTTGTTCTTGTTCATCTTCTTTTTCTACTTCTTCTTCTCCTCCTCCTTCTTCTTCTTCTCCTTCTTCATCTTCTTCTCTTTCTTCTTCTTCTTCTTCTCCTTCTTCTTCTTCTTCTTCTTCTTCTCCTTCTACTTCTTCTTCTTCTTCGCCTTCTTCTTCTTCTTCTTCTTCTTCTTCTTCTTACCCTTCTTCTTTTTTTGCCTTCTTCTTCTTCTTCTTCTTCTTCTTCTTCTACTTCTTCTCCTTCCCCTTCTTCTCCTTCTTCTTCTCCTTATTCTCCATCTTCTTCTTCTTCTACTTCTTCTCCTTCTTCTCCTTCTTCTTCTTCTTCTTCTTGTTCTTCTTCACCTCCTCCTCCTCCTTCATCTTGTTCTTCTTCCTCTCCAACTTCTAATTCTTCCTCTTCTTCTCGTTCTTCTTCGTCTTATTCTCCTTTTTCTTCCGCTGCTTCAACTTCTTCTTCTTCTTCTCCTTCTTCTTCTTCGTCTTCTTCTCCATCTTCTTCTGCTGCTCTTACTTCTTCTTCTTCTTCTCTTTCTTCTCTTTCTCCTTCTCCATCTTCATCTTCTTCTTATTCTTCTTCTTCTTCATCTTGTTCTTCTCCTTCTTCTTCTTCTTCTTATTCTTCTTCTTCTACCTCTTCTCCTTCTTTTTCTTCTTCTTTTTCTACTTCTTATTCTACTTATTCTCTTCTTATTCTTTCTCTCCTTCTTCTTCATCTCCATCTTCTTCATCTTCTCCTTCTTCTTCTTCGTCTTTGTCTTCAATTCTTCTTCTTCTTCTTCTTCTTCTTCTTCTTCGCCTTTTTCTCCTTCTACTTCTTCTTCTCCTTCTTCTACTTCTTCTTCTTCTTCTTTTACTCCTCCTCTACCTTATTATTATTATTATTATTATTATTCTTCCACTTCCTCTTGTTCTTCTTTTTCATCTTCATCTCCATCTCTTTCTTCTTCCTCTTCTTCTTCTTGTTCTACTTCTTCTTCTTCTTCTTCTTCTTCTTCTTTTTCTTCTTCTCCTTCTTCTTCTTCTTCTTTTTCTTATTCTCCCTCTTCTTCTTCTTCTTTTTCTTCTTCTCCTTCTTCTTCTTCCTCTTCATCAACTTTTTTTCTTCTCCTTCTTCTTATTCTGCTCTTTCTACTTCTTCTCCTTCTTTTTCTCCTTCATCTTCTACTTCAACTTCTTCCTCTACTTCTTCTTCTTCTTCTTCTTTTTCTTCCTCTTCTATTTCAACTTCTTCTTCTTCTTGTTCTTCCTCTTCTACTTCATCTTCTTCTTCTTCATCTTCTTGCTCTTCTTCTTCTTCTACTTCTTCTTCTTCCTCTTTTACTTCTTTTTTTTCTTCTTCTACACCTTCTTCTTCTTCTTATTCTTTGTCCTCCTCCTCTTCTCCTTCTTCTTTTTTATCATCTTCGTCAACTTCTTCTTCTTCTTCCTTTTCTTTGTCTACCTCTTCCACTTCTTCTTCATCATCATCTTCTTGCTCTTCTTTTTCCCTTCCTTTCCTTCCTCTTCTTCTTCTTCCACATGTTCTTCTTCTTCTTCCTCTTCTTCTTCTTCTTCTTCTTCTTCTTCTTCTTCCTCTTGTCCTTCTTCTTCCTCTTCTTCTTCCTCTTCCTCTTCTTCTCTTCATCCCCCTTCTTCTTTTTCTTCTTCCACTATTTCTCCTTGTTCTTGTTCTTCTTTTTCTTCTTCTACTAGTACTTCTACTTTTTCTTCTTCATCATCTTCCTCTCCATCTTCTCCTTCTTCTCCTTCTCCTTCTCCTTATTCTTCTTCTTCTTCTTCTTCATGTTCTTCTTCTTCATCATCACCTTCTTCCTTTCCTTCTTCCTCTTCATCTTCTTCTTCTTGTTCTCCCAGACATTCTTCTAGTTCCTTTTTTTTTCTTCTTCCTCTTCTCATTCTTCTTCTACTTTTTATTCTTCTCCTCCTCCTTATACTTCCTCTTCTTCTTCTTGTTCATCTTCCGCTCATTCCCCTTCTTCTTTTTCTCCTTCTTCTCAATCTTCCTCTACTTCTTCCTCTTCTTATTCATATTTTTCTTCTTTTTCTTCTTTTTCTTCTTTTTCTTCTTCATTTAATTTTTCTTTTTCTTCTACTCCTCCTTCTTATTCTTCTTCTTCTTCTTCTTCTTTGTCTCCTTTTCCTCTTCTTCTTCTTCTTCTTCCTTTGTGTTCCTCTTTTTCCTCTTTTTCTTCTTCTTCTTCTTCTTCTTCTTCTTCCTCTTCTTCTTCTTCTTCAACTACTTCTTATTCCTCTTCTTTTTCTTCTTCTTTTCCTTCTTCCACTTCTTCCTCTTCTTCTTCTTCTTCTACGTCAACTTCGTCTTCTTCTTCTTTTACTTCTTTTTCTTCTTCACCCTCTTCCTCTTCTTCTTATATTTCTTCTTCTAATTTTTCATCTTCTTATTCTTCTCCTTCTTCTCTTTCTACTTCTTCTTCTTCTTATATTTCTTCATCTTTTTGTTATTATTGTTATGTTTATTATTATTATTATTATTATTATTTTTGTTATTCTTTTTCTCCGACTTGTTCGCCTTCTTCCTCTTCTTCCTCCTCCTCTTCCTCTTCTGCTCCTTCTTCTTCTACTTCATCCTTTTCTTCTTCTTCTTCTTCTTCTTCTTCATCTTCTTATTCTTCTTCTTCTACTACTACTTCTTCTTCTTCTTCTTCTCCTTATTCTTCTTTGTCTTCTTCTTCCTCTTCCTCTTCTTCTTCTTCTCCTTCTTCTGCTTCTTCTTCTTCTTCTTCTTCTTCTTCTTCTTCTGCTTCTTCTTCTTCTTCTTCTTGTTCCTCGTCTTCTTCTTCTTCATCTTCCTCCCCTTCTACTCTTATTCTTGTTCTTCTTCTTCTTCTCCTCCTACAACATCTTTTTCTCTTCTTCTTCTTCTTCCTATTCTTCTTCTTCTTCTTCTCCTTCTTCCTATTCTTCTTCTTCTTCTTCTTCTTCAATTTCTTCTGCTTCTACTTGTTCTTCTTATTCTTCTTCTTCTTCTTCTTCTTCTTCTTCTTCTTCTTCTTTTTATTATAATTCTTCTTTTTCTTCTTCTTATTCTTTTTCATCTTATTATTATTACAATTACTTTTATTATTATTATTATTGTTATTATTATTGTTATTATTACTATTATTATTATAATTACTATAGTTATTGTTATTCTTCTTCTAACTCTCCTTCTTCTTCCTATTCTTCCTGTCCTCCTCATCTTTCTCCTTCTCCTTCTTCTTCTTGTTTGACATCTTCTTCTTCTTCTACATCCTTATCTTCTTATTCTTCATCTTTTCCTTCTTCTTCTTCTTCTTCATCTTCTTCTTCATCATCTTTTCTTTTTCTCCTTCTTTTTTTCTTCTTCTGCTTCTTCTTCTTGCTCTTTTTTTCTTCTAGTTGTTCCTCATCTTTTTCTTCTTCTTCTTCTTCATCTTCATCTTCTTCTTCCTATTCTTCCTTCCTCTCTAATTCTTCTCACTCGTCATCATCATCATCTTCTTCTTCCACTCATTCCTCTTCTTCATCATCTCCTTGTTCTTCTTCTTCTACATCTTCTTCTTATTCTTTTTCTTCTTCTTCTGCTTCTTTTCTTCTTCCCCTTCTTCTTCTTCATCATCAACTTTTTTCTTCTCATTCTTCTTATTTGTCTCTTTCTTCTTTTTCCCCTTCTTCTTCTCCTTTATGTTCTACTTCAACTTCCTCCACTGCTTCTACGTCTTTCTTCTTGTTCTTCTTCTACTACTTCATCTTCTTCTTCTTCATCATCTATTTCTTCATGCTCTTGCTCTTCTTCTTCTTCTTCCTCTTCTACTTCTTCTACACATTCTTCTGCTTCTTCTTCTTATTCTTCGTCCTCTTCCTCTTCACCTTCTTCTTATTCTCCTTCTTCTTCTTCTTCTTCTCCTTCTCCTTCTTCTTCTTCTTCTTTTTCTTCTTCTCCTTTTTCTTCTTCTTCTTCTACTTCTTTTTCTTCTTTTTCTTCTTCTTCTTCATTCTCTTATTCTTCTCATTCTTGTTCTTCTTCTACTTTTTCTTCTTGTTCTCCTTCTTTTTGTTCTACTTCTTCTTCTTCTTCTTCTTGTTCTTCTTCTCCGTCATCATCTTCTTCTTGTTTTTCCTCATCTTCTTCTTCTCCTCCTTCTAGTTTTTATTGTTCATCTTCTTCTTCATCTTCTTCTTCTTCTCTTCTTCTTCTTCTTCTTTTTCTTCTTCTTCTTCTTCTACATCTTCTTTTTGTTCTTCTTATTCTTCTTCTTTAGCTTCTTCTTCTTCATCTACTTTTTCTTCACATTATTCTTCTCCTTCTACTTCTTCTTTTTCTTCTTCTTCTTCTACTTCTTCTACTTCTTCCACTTCTTCCACTTCTTCTTCTTGTTCTTCTTCTTCTTCTTCTTCTTCTTCTTGTAGTTCTTCTTTTTCTTCTTCTCATTCTTCTTGTTACTATTGAGCTTCTTCTTCTTCTTTTCTTCTTCAAATTCTTCTTCATCATTTTCTTTTTTTTCTTCCTTATCTATTTCTACTTCTTCTTCTTCTTCTTCTTGTACTTCTTCTTCTTCTTGTTCTTCTTCTTTTTCGTTTTCTCCTTCTTCATCATTTTCTTCTTCTTCTTCCTCCTCTTCCCTCTTCTTCGCCTTCTCCTCCTTCTTCTTCTTCTTTTTCTTCCATATCTTCTTCTTCTACTTCTTCTTCTTCTTCAACTTCTTCTTCTTCTATTTGTTCTTCTTCGTCTTCTTCCCCTTCTTCTTCTTCTTCTTCTTCTTCGTTATCTCTTCTTCTTCTTTTTCTTCTTCTTCTTCTCCTCCTTCTCCTACTTCTTCTCTTCATCCGCTTCTTCTTCGTCTTCTTCTTCTTCTTCTACACCACTTCTTCTTTTTCTTCTTCTTCTTCCTCTACTTCTTCTTCTTCTTCTTCTTCTTCTCTTCTTCTTTTTCTTCTTCTTCTTCTTCTTCTTCTTTGTCATCTTCTCCTTCATTTTCTTCTTGTTCATCTCCTTCTTCGTCTCCTGCCTTCTTCTTCTTTTTCTTCTTCCTCTTCTTCTTCTTTTTCTGATGCTTTTTCCTATTCTTTTTCACAATATTATTCTTATTTTTCATCTTCTTCTTCTTATTTTTCATCCATATGTTCTTCGACTTTTTCTTCTTCTTCTACTTCCTTTTCTTCTTCTTCTTCTTCTTCTACTTCTTCTTCTTCTTCTTCTTCTTCTTCTTCTTCTTCCCCTGTTTCTACTTCGTCTTTTTCTTCATGTCCTTCTTCATCTTCGTCTTCTTCTTCTAGATCTATCTTCATCTTCGTCTTCTTCTTCTAGATCTTCTTCATCTTCTTTTTCGTCTTCTTGTTGTTGTTGTTGTTCTTCTTCTTCTACTTCTTCTTCTTCTTCTATTTCTTCTTCTCCTTTTTCTACTTCTACTTCTTCTTCGTTTTCTTCTTCTTCATCCTCTTCTTCTTGTCCTTCTTCTATTTTTTCTTCTTCTCCTTCTTCTTTTTCTTCTTCTTCTTCTACTACTTCTTTACTTCTTCTTCTTCTTCTTTTCCTCCTTTTCTCCATCATTATCTTCTTCAAGTTTTTCCTCATCTTCTTCTTCTTGTCCTTCTTCTTTTACTTCTTCTTCTTCTTCTTTTCCTCCTTTTCTCCATCATTATCTTCATCAAGTTTTTCCTCATCTTCTTCTTCTTGTCCTTCTTCTTAATCTTTTTGTTCTCCTTGTTCTACTTCTTCTTCTTCCACAACTTCTTTAACTTTCACTTCGTCTTCTTCTTCTATCACTTCTTCATAATCATCATCTTCTTTTCTTCTTCTTCTTCTTTTTCTTCTTCTTCTTCAACAACTTCCTCTTCTTGTTCTTCTTGTTATTCTTCTCTTTCTTCCTCTTCTTCGTCTTTTTCTTCTTCTTCTACTTCTTCTTCTTCTTCTTCTTCTTCTTCTCTTCTTCTTCTTTTTCTTCCTATTCTTCTTCGTCTTTTTCTATTTCTTCATGTACTTCCTTCTTCTTCTTCTTCCTCATCCTCTTCTCCTTCTTCCTTTTCATCTTCTTCTACTACTTCTTCTTCTTCTTCTTCTACTTCCTCTTGTTCTTCTTCTTCTTCTTCTTCTTCTTTCTCTTCTTCTTCATCTACTTCTTCTTCGTCTTCTTCTTCTTCTACTTCTTCTCCTTCTTTATCTTGGTCTTCTTCTTCTTCTTCTTCATCTTCTTCTTTTTCTTCTACTATTTCTTCTTCTTCTTCTTCTTCTTCTTCCCCTTCTTCTACTTCTTCTTCTTCTTCTTCTTCTACTTCTTCTTCTTCTTCTTCATCTTCTTCATTTCTTCTTGTTCTTCTAGCTTATCATCATCATCTTCTTATTGTTCTTCTTCTTCTTCTTCTTCTTCTTCTTCTTTGTCTACTTTTTCTTCTCCTTCTTCTTCTTCTTCCTCTTCTTCTACTACTATTCTTCTCCTTTTTCTTCTTCTTCCTTATCTTCTTCTTGTTTTTCTCCTTCATCATCATCTTCTCCATCAAGTTCTTCTTCTTCCACTTCTTCTTCTTCTTTTCTTCTTCTTCTTCTTCTTCTTCTTCTTCTTCTCTTTCTCCTTCTTCTTCTTCTCCTTCTTCATCCACTTATTCTTCTTCTTCTTCTTCTACTTCTTCTTCTTCTTCTTCCTCATCTTCCACTTCATCATCATCTTCTTCTTCTTCTTCTTCTCAATCATCATCTTCTTCTTGTTTTACCTCTTCTTCTTTTTCTTCTTTTTCTTCTTCTTCTTCTTTTTCATCTTTTTTTCTTCTTCTTCTTCATCATCTTCTTCTCCTTCTTCTTCTTCTTGTTCTTCTCCTTCTTCTTCATCATTGTCTTCTTCTTCTTCTTCTTCTTCTTCTTCATCTTCTTCTTCTTTTTCTTCTTTTTCTTTTACTTCATATTCTTCTTCTTCTTCTTCTCATCCACCTTCTTTTCTTATTTTTTGTCCATCATAATCTTCTTCAAATTCTTCCTCTTCTTCTTCTTCTTCTCCTTGTTCTTCCACTTCTTTTTCCTCTTCTTCTTCTTATTATTATTCTTATTTTTCATCTTCTCCCTTCTTCTAATTTTTCTTCCTTATCTTCTTCCTCTTCTTCTTCTTCTTCTTCTTCTCGTTTTTCTTCTTTGTCTTTGTCTTCATCTTCTTGTTCTTCTTTCCTGTTCCATCTTCTCCTTTTTATTGTCCGTTTTCATCTTCTTAAAATTCTTCCTCTACTTCTTCCTCATCTTCTTGTCCTTATTCTTCCACTTCTTTTTCCTCTTCATCTTCTTATTATTATTCTTATTTTTTCATCATCTTCTTCCTCTTGTTCTCGTTATTCTTCTTTGTCTTCATCTTCTTCTCCTTCTTCCTCTTCTTCATCTTCTTGTTCTTCTTCTCCTTCTTCTTATTGTTCTTATTCTTCTTCTTCCTCTTTTCTTCCTCATTTCTTCTTCTACCTCTTCGACTTCAACTTCTTCTTCTTCATCATTTTCTTCATCACAATCATCATCATCATCTTCTTCTTCTTCTTCTTTTGCTTCTTTTCTTCTTCTTCTTCTTCTTCTTCTTCTTTTCTGCTTCATCTTCTTCTTCTTCTTCCTCTTCATTATCATAATATTATTATTATTATTATTATTTTTATTATTATTATTATTATTAGTATTATTATTATTATTATTATTATTATTCTTGTTCTTCTCATTTTTCTTCTTTGTTTTTGACTTCTTCTCCTTCTTCCTCTTCTTCATCTTCTTGTTCTTCTTCTCCTCCTCCTTCTTTAACTTTTGTTGTCCATCATCATCTTCTTCAAATTCTTCCTCTTCTTCTTTTTCTTCTTCTTATCCTTGTTCTTCCACTTATTTTTCCTCTTCTTCTTTTTATTATTATTCTTATTTTTCATCATCTTCTTCTACTTTTTCTTCCGTATCTTCTTCTTCTTCTCGTTTTTCTTCTTCGTCTTCGTCTTCTTCTCCTTCTTCCTCTTCTTCATCTACTTGTTCTTCTTCTCCTTCTTCTTCTTCTTCTTCTACTTCATCTTCCGCTTTTCTTCTTCATTTCTTCTTCTACTTCTTCGATTTCTACTTCTTCTTCTTCTTCTTCTTCATCTTTTTCTCCATCAAAATCATCATCTTCTTCTTCTTCTTCTTCTTCATCTTCATCTTTTTCTCCATCACAATCATCACATTCTTCTGCTTCTTCTTCTTCATTAGCTTCTTCTTCTTCTTCATCTTCATCTTCTTATTCATCTTCTTCTTCTTCTTCGTGTTCTCCTCCTCCTACTTCTTCCCCTACCTCTTCTTCTTCTTCTTCCTCTTCTTCTTCTTCCCCTTCTTCTTCTTCCTCTTCCTCTTTTGCTTCCACTTCTTCTTCTTCTTCATCTTATTCTTCCTCTTCTTCTTCTTCCTCCTCTTCTTCTTCTTGTTCTTCTTCTACTTCTACCCATTCTTCTTCTTCTTCTTTTTCTTCTTCTTCTTCTTCTTCTTCTTCTTCTTTTACTTCTTCCTCTTCCTCTCTTCTTATTTTTCTTCTTCTTCTACTACTACTTCTTTTTCTTCTCCTTCTTCTCCTTCTTCTTCTTCTTTTTCTTTTTATTCTTCTTCTAATTCTTCTCCTTCTTCCCCTTCTTCTTCTTCCTCTTTCTTTTCTTCTTCCTCTTCTTCTTCTTCTTCTTCTTCTTCTCTTTTCTTCTTCCTCTTCTTCTTCTTCTTCCTCTTCTTCTTGTTCTTCCTACTCTTCTTCTTCCTATTCTTCTTCTTCTTCTTCTTCTTTTTCTTCTTCTTCTTCTTCTTCTTCTTTTACTTCTACTTCTTCTGCTTCCTCTTCTTCTTCTTCTTCTTCTTTTTCTACTTCTTTTTGTTGTTCTCCTTCTTCTCCTTTTTCTTCTTCTTTTTCTACTTATTCTTCTTCTAATTCTTCGACTTCTACTTCTTTTTCTTCTTCTTCTTCTTCTTCTTCATCTTTTTCTTCATCACAAACATCATCTTCTTCTTCTTCTTCTTTTTCTTCTTCTTCGTTTGCTTCTTTTTCTTCTTCTTCTTCTTGTTCTTCATTAGCTTTTTCTTCTTCTTCTTCTTCTTATTGTTCTTGTTCTTCTCCTTTTTCTTCTTTGTTTTTGACTTCTCCTTCTTCCTCTTCTTCATCTTCATGTTCTTCTTCTCCTCCTCCTTCTTCACCTTTTCATTATCCATTATCATCTTCTTCAATTCGTCCTTTTCTTCTTTTTCATCTTCTCGTCCTTGTCCTTCCACATATTTTTCATCTTCTTCTTAATATTATTCTTATTTTTCATCCATTTCTTCTTCTACATTTTCTTCCATATCTTCTTTCTCTTCTTCTTCTTCTTCTTCTCATTTTTCTTCTTTGCCATCGTTTTCTTCTCCTTCTTCCTCTTCTTCATCTACTTGTTCTTCTTTTCCTTCTTCATCTTATTCTTCTTCATCTTCCTCTTTTCTTCTTCGTTTCTACTTTTACTTCTTCGACTTCTACTTCTTCTTCTTCTTCTTCTTCATCTTTTTCTCCATCACAATCATCATCATAATCTTCTTTTTCTTCTTCTTCTTCTTCTTCTTTTTCTGGTTCTTCTTCTTCTTTTTCTTCAATAGCTTCTTCTTCTTCTTTTTCTTCTTCTTCTAATTCTTCTTCATCTTCTTCTTCCTCTTCTCCTCCTCCTCCTTCATCCCTTATCTCTTCTTCTTCTTCTTCCACTTCTTCTTCTTCCCCTTCTTCTTCTTTTTCTTCCCCTTCTTCTTCCTCTTCTCCTTCTACTTCTTCTTCTTCCTCCTCTTCTTCTTCTTCTTCCTCCTCCACTTCTTCTTCTTCAACTTTTTCTTCTTCTTCTTCTTCTTCTTTTACTTCTACTTCTTCTTCCTCTTCTTCTTCTTTTTCTTCTTCTTCTTCTTCTACTTCTTTTACTTCTCCTTCTTCTCATTCTTCTTCTTCTTTTTCTTCTTATTCTTCTTCTAATTCTTCTCCTTCTTCCCCTTCTTTTTCTTCCTCTTTGTCTTCTTCCTCTTCTTCTTCTTCTTCTTCTTCTTCTTCTTCTTCTTCTTCTTCTTCCTCTTCTTCTTCTTCCTTCTCTTCTTCTTGCTCTTCTTCACCTTCTTCTTCATCTTCTTCCTTCCTTCCATTCTTCTTCTTCTTCTTCGTTTTCTTCTTCTTCTTCTTCTTCTTCTTCTTCTTTTACTTCTACTTCTTCTTCTTCCTTTTCTTCTTCTTCTTCTTGTTCTTCATCTTCTATTTCTTTTTCTTCTTCTCCTTCTTCTCCTTCTTCTTCTTCTTTCCCTTCTTATTCTTCTTCGGATTCTTCTCCTACTTCTTCTTAATCATTTTCTTTTTCTCCTTCTTCTTCTTCTTCTTCTTCTTCATATACTTCTACTGCTACTGCTACTTCTTTTGCATCTACTTCTTCTTCTTCTTCTTCTTTTTCATCTTCTTCATCATTATCATTATCTTCTTCTTCTTCTTTTCCTCCAACTTCTCCTACTTCTTCTTCTTCAGCTTCTTCTTCTGATTCTTCTTCTTATTCTTGTTCTACTGCTTCTTCTTCTACTACTTACTCCTCCTCTTCTTCTTCTTCTTCTTCTTCTGCTTCTTCTTCTTCTACTTCTTCACCTTTTTCTTTTTCTTCTATTCCTTCTTCTTCTTCTCCTCACCTTTTTCTTCTTCAATTTCTTCATCTTCTTCCTCTTCATATTTATGTTTCTTCTATTTCTTCTGCTTTCTCTTCTACTTCTTCTTCTTCATCTTCTCCTCTGCGTCTTTCTTCTTCTTATTCTTCTTCTTTTTCTCCTTCTTCTTCCCCATCTTTTTCTTATTCTTCTTCTTCTTCTTCTCCTTCTTCCTTTTTTATATTCTTCATCATCTTCTTCTTCTTCTTCTTCTTTTATTCTTCTTCTTCTTCTTCTTCTTCTTCTTATTCTACTTCATCTTCTTCTTCTCCTCCTTTAGTCTCTTTCTTCTTCTTCTTCTTCTTCTTCTTCTTCTTCTTCTACTTCTTCCTCATCCTTTGCTTCTCCTTCTTTTTCTTCTTCTTCTTCTACTACTACTACTACAACTACTTCCACTACTTCTTCTTCTTCTGCTGGTCCTTGTTCTTCATTTTCTTCTCCTTCTTCTTCTTGTTCTTATACTTCTTTTGCTTCTTCTCTTTCATAATCTGCTTCTTATTCTTCTTCTTCCACTTCTTTTTCTTTTCTTCTTCATCTCCCTCTTGTCTTTCTTCTTCTTCTTCTTTTACTTCTTCTTGACCTTCTTCTTCTTCATCATCCTTCCCTTCTTCTCCTTCTCCTTGTTGTTGTTGTTCTTCTTCTTCTTCTTCTTCTGTTTCTTCTACTTCTTTTTCTTCTTCTTCTCTCCCTCTTCTTCTCCTTCTTCTCCTTCTTCTCTTTATTCTTCTTCTTATTCTTCTCTTCTTCTTCTTTTCTTTCTTCTTCTTCATCTTCTTCTTCTCCATCTTCTTCTTCTTCATCTTCTTCTTTTTCTTATTCTTCTCCTTCTCCATCTTCTCCTTCTTCTCCTTCTTCTTCTTCTTCTCCTTCTTCTTCTTCTTCTTCTTCTTCTTGTTCTTCTTCTTCTTCTTCTTCTTCTTCTACTACTACTACTTCTTCTCCTTCTTCTCCACCACCTCCTTCTTCTTCTTCTTCTCCTTCTTCTCCTTCTTCTTCTTCTTCTTCTTCTTCTTCTTCTTCTTATCCTTCTTCTTCTTCTTCTTCTTCTTCTTCTTCTCATTCTTCTTCTATTGCTTCTACTTCTTCTTCATCTTCTTGATTTTATTCTTCTTCTTCTTCTTCTTCTTTTTCTTTTTCTTCTTCTTATTCTTCTTATTCTACTTCTCAATCTTTCTCTCCTTCTTCTTCTTCTTCTCCTTCTTCTTCATATCCTCCCTCTTCTTCTTCTCTTCCACTCCTTCTTCTTCTTCTTCTTCTTCTTCAACTTCTTCTTCTTCTTCACCTTCTTCTGCTTCTTCTTCTACCATTTCTTCTTCTTCTTCTTCTTCTTCATCTTTTTGTTCAACTCCCCCTCCTCCACCTACTTCTTCTTCTTCTTCTTCTTCTACTTCATCTTATTCTTCTTTTTCATCTTCATCTCCATCTCCTTCTTCCTCTTCTTCTTCTTATTCTACTTCTGCTTCTTCTTCTATTTTTTCTTCTCCATCTTTTCCATCATCATCTTCTTCTTCTTCGTCCACTTCTTCTTCCTCTTCTCCTTCTCCTTCTTCTTCTTGATCTTCTTCTTCTTGTTGTTCTATTGCTTTATTCTTATTCTTACACTTCTTCTACTACTACTTCTTCTTCCCCATCTTCTTCTTATTCCCTATCTTCTTCTTCTTCTTCTTCATCTTCTTCTCCTCCCCCTAATTCAACTTCTTCTTCATCTTCTTCCTCCTCCTCTTCTTCTTCTTCTTCTTCTTCCACTTAATCATCTTCTTCTTCTTCTCCTTCTTCTCCTCTTCTTCTTATTCTTATTCTTCTTCTTCTTCATCTTCTTCTTTTTCTTCTTCTTCTTATTCTTCTTCTTCTTCTTCTTCCACATCTTTTTCTTATTCTTCCTCTTCGTATTTTTGCCCATCATGTTCTTCTTCTTCTTTTTCTCCTTTCACTTCTTCTTCTCTTTCTCGTTCCTCTTCTTCTTCTTGTTCTTTTCCTTCTTCTTCTCCTTCCTCTTCTTCTTTCGTTTTTTTTCTTGTTCTCCTCCCTCTTCTTCACATCTTCTTCTTCTTTTACATCCTTATCTTCTTGTTCTTCATCTTTCCTTCTTCTTCTTCTTCTTCTTCTTCTTCTTCTTCTTCTTCTTCTTCTTCTTCTTTTTCTTCTTCTTCTTCTTATTCATCATCATCATCATCATCATTATTTTCTTCTTCTTCTTCTTCTTTTCTTCTTCTGGAACTTCTTCTTCGTCTTCTATTCTTTTTCTCTTTCTTCTTTTCTTCTTCTTCTTCTTCTTCTTCTTCTTCTTCTTCTTCTCATTCATCTTATTCTTCTTATTTTTCTTCTTTTTCTCCTTCTTCTTCTTCTTCTTCTAGCTTTTGTTTTCTTCTAGTTCTTCTTCATCTTTTTCTTCTTCTTCTTCTTCTTCTTCCTATCCTTCATCTTCTTATTCTTGTCTTTCACCATCATCATCATCTTCTTCTTCTTCTTCTCATTCCTCTTCTTCTTCATCTCCTTGTTCTTCTTGTTCTTCTACATCTTCTTCTTATTCTTCCTCTTCTTCTTCTACTTCTTCTTCTTCTCCTTCTTCTTATTCCTCTCTTTCCACTTCTTCTCCTTTTTCTTCTTCATCATCTACTTCAACTTCTTCCTCTACTTCTTCCTGTTCTTCTTCTTCTTCTTCTTCTTCTTCTACTTCATCTTCTTTTTCTTCTTCATCTATTTCTTCATCTTCTTGCTCTTCTTTTTCTTCTTCTTCTTCTTCTTCTTCTTCATCTTCTTCTTCCTCTTCTACTTCTTCTTTTTCTTCTCCTTCTACACTTTCTTCTTCTTCTTTTTCTAATTCTTCATCATCTTCCTCTTCTCCTTGTTCTTCTTCTCCTTCTTCTTCTTCTTGTTGTTCTTCTTCTTCTCCTTCTTCTACTTCTTTTCTTCTTTTCCTTTTTCTTCTTCTTTTGCTTCTTCTTCTTCTTCTTCACCCTCTTCTTCTACTCATTCTTCTTCTTGTTCTTCTTCTCCTTTTTCCTCTTCTTCTCCTTCTTCTTCTTCAACTTCTTCTTTTTCTCCATCATCATCTTCTTCTTGTTTTTCCTCATCTTCTTCTTCTCCTCCTTCTAGTTCTTATTGTTCTTCTTCTCCTTCATCTTCTTTTTCTTCCTCATTTTCTTCTTCTTTTTCTTCTTCTTCTTCTTCTTCTTCTACATCTTCTTCTTATCATCATCATCTTCTTTTTGTTCTTCTTGTTTTTCTTGTTCTTCTTGTGCTTCTTCTTCAGCTTCTTCTTCTTCTTCATCTACTTTTTCTTCTTATTCTTCTCCTTCTTCTTCTTCTTCTTCTTCTTCTTCTTCTTCTTCTTCTACTTCTACTTCTTCCACTTCTTCATCTTCTTCTTATTCTTATTCTCACTCTTCTTCTCCTTCTTCTTCTTCTTTTTCTTCTTATCGTTCTTCTTCTTCTCACTGTTGTTCATCAGCTTCTTCTTTTTTCTTGAGATTCTTCTTCTTCTTCTTCTTCCTCGTCTCCTTAATCTTTCTCCTATTCTTCTTCTTCTTCTCCTTGTACTTCTTCTTCTTTTTGTTCTTGTTCCTCCTCTTCTGGTTCTTCTTCTTCTACTTCTTCTTCTTCTTCTTCTTCTTCTTCTTCTTCTTCTTCTTCTTCTCTTCTTCCTTTTTTTCTTCTTCTTCTTCTTCTTCTTCTTCTTCTTCTTCTTCTTTGTCTTCTTGTCCTTCATTTTCTTCATGTTCTTCTCCTTCTTCTTCTTCTTCTTCTTCTTCTTTGTCTTCTTGTCCTTCATTTTCTTCATGTTCTTCTCCTTCTTCTTCTTCTTCTTCTTCTTATTCTTCTTATTCTTCTTCTTCTTCTTCCTCGTCTTCTCCTTCTTCTACATTATATTCTTCTACGCCTCTATCTCCTTTCTATTATTCAGCATCATCTTCTACTAATTCATCCTCTTCTTCTTCTTCTTTGGCTTCTTTTTCCTCTTCTTTTTCACAATATTATTCTTATTTTTCATCATCATCTTCTTCTTTTTCTTCCCCATCTTCTTCTTCTTCTTCTTCTTCTTCTTCTACTACTGCTTCTTCTTCTTCATCTTCATCCTCTTCTTCTTTTTCGTCCGCTTCTTCTTCTTCTTCTATTTCTTCTTCTACTTCTCCTTTTTCTTATTCAATTTCTTCATCTTCTTCCTCTTCATATTTATGTTTCTTCTAATTCTTCTTCTTTCTCTTCTACTTCTTCTTCTTCATCTTCTCCTCTGCATCTTTTTTCTTCTTATTCTTCTTCTTCTTCTCCTTCTTCCTATTTTATTCTTCATCTTCTTCTTCTTCCTCATCTTTTTCTTATTCTTCTTCTTCTTCTTCTCCTTCTTCCTTTTTTATTCTTCATCTTCTTCTTCTTCTTCTTCTTATTATTATTATTATTCTTCTTCTTCTTCTTCTTATTCTACTTCATCTTCTTCTTCTTCTCCTTTAGTCTCTTTCTTCTTCTTCTTCTTCTTCTTCTACTCCTTCTTCCTCATCCTCTGCTTCTCCTTCTCCTTCTTCTTCTTCTTCTTCTACTACTACTACTACAACTACTTCCACTTCTTCTTCTTCTTCTTCTTTTGGTCCTTGTTCTTCCACTTTTTCTCCTTCTTCTTCTTGTTCTAAAACTTCTTTTGCTTCTTCTCTTTCATAATCTGCCTTTTATTCTTCTTCTTCCACTTCTTTTTCTTCTTCATCTCCCTCTTCCCTTTCTTCTTCTTCTTCTTCTACTTCTTCTTAATCTTCTTCTTCTTCATCATCCTTCCCTTCTTCTCCTTCTTTTTCTTCTTCTTCTTCTTCTTCTTCTGCTTTTTCTTCTTCTTCTTTTTCTTCTTATTCTTCTCCTTCTTCTTCTCCTTCTTCTCCTTCTTCTCCTTCTTCTTCTTCTTCTTCTTCTTCTTCTTCTTCTTCTTCTTCTTCTTCTCCTTCTTCTCCTTCATCTTCTTCTTCTCCATCTTCTTCTTCTTCTTTGTCTTCTTCTTCTTCTTCTCATTCTTCTCCTTCTCCATCTTCTCCTTCTTCTCCTTCTTCTTCATCTCCTTCTTCTCCTTCTTCTTCTTCTTCTTCTTCTTCTTCTTCTTCTTCTTCTTCTACTTCTTCTCCTTCTTCTCCTTCTTCTCCTTCTTCTTCTTCTTCTCCTTCTTCTTCTTCTTCTTCTTCTTCTTGTCCTTCTTCTTCTTCTTCTTCTTCTTCTTCTTCTTCTTCTACTTCTTCTTCTTCTTCTTCTTCTTCTTCTTCTTCTTCTTCATCTTCTTCTTCTCATTCTTCTTCTATTGCTTCTACTTCTTCTTCATCTTCTTCATTTTATTGTTCTTCGTCTTCTTCTTCTTCTTCTTCTTTTTTCTTATTCTTCTTATTCTACTTCTCAATCTTTCTCTCCTTCTTCTTCTCCTTCTCCTTCTTCTTCATCTTCTCCCTCTTCTTCTTCTTCTTCCACTCCTTCTTCTACTTCTTCATCTTCTTCTTCTTCTTCAACTTCTTCTTCTTCTTCTTCTTCACCTTCTTCTGCTTCTTCTTGTACCTTTTCTTCTTCTTCTTCTTCTTCCCATTCTTCTTCTATTGCTTCTACTTCTTCTACATCTTCTTCATTTTATTGTTCTTCGTCTTCTTCTTCTTCTTCTTTTTCTTTTTCTTATTCTTCTTATTCTACTTCTCAATCTTTCTCTCCTTCTTCTTCTCCTTCTCCTTCTTCTTCATCTTCTCCCTCTTCATCTTCTTCTTCCACTCCTTCTACTTCTTCATCTTCTTCTTCTTCTTCAACTTCTTCTTCTTCTTCTTCTTCACCTTCTTCTGCTTCTTCTACCTTTTCTTCTTCTTCTTCTTTTTGTTCAGCTCCTCCTCCACCACCTACTTCTTCTTCTTCTTCTACTTCATCTTATTCTTCTTTTTTCATCTTCATCTCCATCTCCTTCTTCCTCTTCTTCTTCTTATTCTACTTCTCCTTTTTTTTCTACTTTTTCTTCTCCATCTTTTCCTTCATCATCATCTTCTTCTTCGTCCACTTGTTCTTCCACTTCTCCTTCTCCTTCTCCTTCTTCTTCTTCATCTTCTTCTTCTTCTAGTTCTATTGCTTATTCTTATTCTTACACTTCTTCTACTACTACTTCTTCTTGCACATCTTCTTCTTCTTCTTCTTCATCTTCTTCTCCTCCCCCACCTTCATCTTCTTCTGCATCTTCTTCCTCCTCTTCTTCTTCTTCTTCTTCTTCTTCCACTTAGTCATCTTCTTCTTCTTCTCCTTCTTCTCCTCCTTCTTCTTCTTATTCTTCTTCTTCTTATTCTTTTTCTTCTTCTTCTTCTTCTTCTTCGTCTTCCACATCTTTTTCTTATTCTTCCTCTTCGTCTTTTTGTCCATCATCTTCTTCTTGTTCTTTTTCTCCTTTCACTTCTTCTTCTCTTTCTCGTTCCTCTTCCTCTTCTTGTTCTTTTGCTTCTTCTTCTCCTTCCTCTTCTTCTTTCGTTTTTTTTCTTGTTCTCCTCCTTCTTCTTCTTCAACATCTTCTTCTTCTTCTTCTACGTCCTTATCTTCTTGTTCTTCGTCATTTTCTTCTTCTTCTTCTTCTTATTCTTCTTCTTTTTCTTCTTCTACTTCTTCATCTTCTTCTTCTCCTTCTTCTTCTTTTTCTTCTTGTTCTTCTTCTTCTTCATCATCTTCTTATTCATCATCATCATCATCATCATCTTCTTCTTCTTCTTCTTCTTCTTCTTGTTCTTCTTCTTCTTCTTCTGGAACTTCTTCATCGTCTTCTATTCTTTTTCTCTTTCTTCTTTTCTTCTTCTTCTTCTTCTTCTTCTTATTATTATTATTATTATTATTATTATTATTTTTCTTCTTCTTATTCATCTTATTCTTCTTATTTTTTTTCTTCCTCTTCTTCTTCTTCCTCTCCTTCTTCTTTTTCTTCTTCTTCTTCTAGCTTTTGTTTTCTTCTAGTTCTTCTTCATTTTTTTCTTCTTCTTCTTCCTATCCTTCATCTTCTTATTCTTCTCTTTCACCATCATCATTATCTTCTTCTTCTCATTCCTCTTCTTCTTCATCTCCTTGTTCTTCTTCATGTTCTTCTACATCTTCTTATTCTTCCTCTTCTTCTTCTACTTCTTCTTCTTCTCCTTCTTCTTCATCATCAACTTTTGTTTCTTCTCCTTCTTATTCCTCTCTTTCTACTTCTTCTCCTTTTTCTCCTTCATCATCTACTTCAACTTCTTCCTCTACTTCTTCTTATTCTTCTTCTTCTTCTTCTTCTTCTTCTTCTTCTTCCTTTTCTTCTACTTCATCTTCTTCTTCTTCTTCATCTATTTCTTTATCTTCTTGCTCTTCTTTTTCTTCTTCTTCTTCTTCTTCTTCTTCTTCATCTTCTTCTTCCTCTTCTACTTCTTCTTTTTCTTCTCCTTCTACACCTACTTCTTCTTCTTATTCTTATTCTTCATCATCTTCCTCTTCTCCTTCTTCTTCTCCTCCTTCTTCTTCTTCTTCTCCTTCTTCTACTTCTTTTTCTTCTTTGCCTTTTTCTTCTTCTTCTTCTTCTTCTTCTTCTTCTTCTTCATCCACTTCTTCTACTCATTCTTCTTCTTGTTCTTCTTCTTCTTCTTCTTCTTCTCCTTCTTCTTCATCATCTTCAACTTCTTCTTCTTCTTCTTCTTCTTTTACTTCTTCTTTTTCTCCATCATCATCTTCTTCTTGTTTTTCCTCATCTTCTTCTTCTCCTCTTTCTTCTAGTTCTTATTGTTCTTCTTCTTCTTCTTCTTCTTCTTTTTCTTCCTCATCTTCTTCTTCTTTTTCTTCTTCTTCTTCTTCTTCTTCTACATCTTCTTCTTCATCATCATCATCTTCTTTTTGTTCTTCTTGTTCTTCTTATTCTTCTTGTTCTTCTTTTTCTTCTTGTTCTTCATGTTCTTCTTCTTCAGCTTCTTCTTCTTCTTCTTCATCTACTTTTTCTTCTTATTTTTCTCCATTTTCTTCTTCTTCTTCTACTTCTACTTCTTCCACTTCTTCATCTTCTTCTTATTCTTGTTCTCACTCTTCTTCTTCTTCTTCTTCTTCTTCTTCTTCTTTTTCTTCTTATCGTTCTTCTTCTTCTTATTATTGTTCATCAGCTTGTTCTTTTTTCTTGAAATTCTTCTTCTTCTTCTTCTTCTCCTTCTTCTTCTTCTTCTTGCTCATCTTCTTAATCTTTCTCCGAT
>JAIUJO010001852.1:102500-104904 GCA_023846275.1 Vanilla planifolia
TCTTCTTCTTCTTCTTATTCTTATTCTTCTTCCACTTCTTCTTTTCTTCATCTTCTTCTTTTTCTTCCTCTTCTTCCTCCTCTTCCTCTTTTTCTTCTTTTCCTTGTTCTTCTTCTTCATCTTCTTCTTTATTTTCTTCCTCTACATCCTCTTTTTCTCCTACTTTTTGATATTTTTATACTTCTCCATTTTCTTCTTCTTCTTCCTCTTCCTCATTTTCTTATACTTCTTGTCCTTCTTCTTCTTCTTCGCATTCTTCTACTCTGTCTACTTCATTTTCTTATTCTTTTTCTTCTACTTCTTCCTCTTCTATTTCTTCTTCTTCCTCATCTTCTTCTTCATTTTCTTCCTATTCTACTTCTTCTTCTACTTCTTCTTCTACTTCTTCTTCTTCTTCTTCATCATCATCATGATCTTCTTCATCTTCTTCTTCTAAATCTTCTTCTTCTTCATCTTCTTCTTTTTCTTCTCCTCCTCCATCTTCTTCTTCTTCTTCGTCTTCTCCTTCCGCTCGTTTTTCTTCTTCTTCCTCCGCCTTTTTTTCTTCTTCTGCTTCTTCTTCTTCTTCTTCTTCTTCTTCTTTTTCTTATTCTTCTTAATTTTCGTCTTATTATTCTTCTTTTATCACTCTCTATTCATCATAATCATCTTCTTCTTCTTCCACTTCCACTACTTCTTCTACCTCTTAGTCATCTTCTTCTTCTTCTTTTTCTTCTTCTTCTTCTTCTTTTTCCTATTCCACAACTTCTTCTTCTTCTTCCTCTTCTTCTTCATCTTCTTCTTCTTGTTCCACTTCGTCTTCTTGTTCTTTTTCTACTTCTTCTCCTTCTTCTTCTCCATCATCATCTTCTTCTTGTTCTTCCTCTTCTTCTTCTTCTTCTTCTTCTCCTTATTATTATTATTATTAATATCATTATTCTTCAATATTATTCATGTTCTACATCATCTTCTTCTTCATCTTCCCCCATCTTCTTCATCTTCTTTGTCAACATCTTCGCCTTTTTCTTCTTCTTCTTCCACTACTACTACTTTTTCTTTGTCGAGTTCTTCTTTCTCTACTACTTCTTTTTCTTTATCTTCTTCTTCTTCTCCTTCTTCTTCTTGTACTGCCTCTTTTCCTTATTTTTATTCTTTTTCTACTTCTTTTGTTTCCCCATCTTCTTCTTCTTCTTCTTCTTCTTCTTCTTCTTATTCTTCTTCTTCTTCTTAAGCTTCATTACTTCTTCTTCATCTTCTCCTTCTTCTTCTTCTTCTTCCTCATCTTCTTGTTCTTCTTCTTCTTATTCTTCTTCTTCTTCTCCTCCTCCTCCTACTTCTTCATTTTCTTCTTCATCTTGTTCAACATCTTCTTCATCGCTTTCTTCTTCTTCTTTCTTATCTTATTATTCTTCTTCACCTTCTTCTCCTTTTTCTACATCTTCATCTTCTTGTTCTTCTTCATCATCATCATCATCTTCTTCCTCATCTTCGTGTCTATCATTTTCTTCTTTTTCCTCTTCTTCTTCCGATCCTCCTTTTTTTTACTTCTAGATCTTTTTGTTGTTCTTCTTTTTCTTCTTCTTCTTCCCCATCTTTTTTTTCTACTTCTACATCCCCATCTTCTTGTTCTTCATCTCTATCTTCTTCTACTACTCCTCCTCCTCTTCCTCCTCCTTTTTCTCCTTCATCTTCTACTTTTTCTTCTTCCTCTTCTTCTTCTTCTTCTTCTTCATCTTCTCCTTCTTCTTGTTCTTCTTCTGCTTCTTCTTCTCCTTCTTCTTCTTCTCCTCCTTCTTCTTGTTCTTGTTCTTCTTCCTCTTCTTCTTCTTCTTCTTCTTCTTCTTCCTCGTCCTCCTCCTCCTCTTCCTCTTCTTCTTCATCTTCTTCCTCTTCTTCTTTTTCTCCTTTTTATTTCCTCATCTTATTCTTCTTCTTCTTCTTATTCTTCGTTTTCATCTTCTTATTCTCCTCCATCTTTTTCTTCTATTTAATCTTCTCCTTTTTTGTCTCCTTCTGCTTCTTCTATTTCTACTTCTTCTTCTTGTTCATCTTTTTCTTCTTCTTCTTCTTCAACTACTACTGCTTTTTCTTCTTCTTCTTGTCCTTCTTCTACTTCTTTTTCTTCTACTTCATCATCATCATCATTATCTTCTTCTTCTTCTACTACTTCTTCTTTTACTTCTTCATCTTCTTCTCCTACATTTTCTCCTTCATCATCTTCTTATCGTTCTTCCTGTTTTCTTCTTGCTCTCCTTCTTCTTCTTCTTCTTCTTCTGCATCTTCTTCATCCTTTTCTTCTTCTTTTTCTATTTCCTCTTCATCTTTTTCTTATTCACCATCTTCTTCTTCTTCTTCTTCTTCTTTAACATCTTTTTCTTCTTCTTCTTCTTCTTCTTCTTCTTCCTCCTCTTCCAATTCCTTTTCT
>JAIUJO010003084.1:0-7500 GCA_023846275.1 Vanilla planifolia
CCTCCTCCTCCTCTTCTTCTTCTTCTACTTCTTTTTCCCCTCATCTTATTCTTATTCTTCTTCTTCTTCTTCTTCATCGACATCTTTTTCTTCTTCTTCTTCTTCTTTTCTTCTTCTTCTTCTTTCTCCTCTTCTTCTTTTTCTTCCTCTTCTTCTTCTTCTTCTTATTCCTCTTCTTCTTCTTTCTCCACTTCTTCTTCTTCTTCTTCTTCTGCCACTTCTTTTTCCTCTTGTTCTACTTCCACTTCTTCTTCTTCTTCTTCTTCTTCTCAATCTTATTCTTCTTCCTCTTCTTTTTCATCTTTCTCTACTTTTTTTTGTTCTTCTTCTTCTTCTTTTTCTTCTCCTTCCTCTTCCTCTTCTTCTTCTTCTTCTTCTTCTACTTCATCTTCTTCTTCTACTACTACTGCTACTGCTATTATTACTTTTTTTCTACTTCTTCATCTACTTCTTCTGCTTCGGCTACTTCTTCTTCTTCCTCTTCTTCTTCTTCTTCTTCTTCCTCTTCTTCTTCGTCATTTTCTTCTTCCTCTTCTTTTTCTTCTTCTTCTTCTCCTTCTTCTTCTATTTCTTGTTCTTTTTTGGCTTCTTCTTTTACTTCTTCTTCTCCTGGTACTTCTCTTTCTTCTTGTTCTCCTTCTTCTTCTTCTTCTTCCTTTACTTCATCTTCCTCTTCTTCTTCTTCTTCTTCATCTTTTTCTTCTTCTTCTTCTTCTTCTTCTTCATCTTCTTCTTCTTCCTCTTCTTTTCTTTTTCTCCCTCTTTTTCTTCTTCTTTTTCTTCTTCTTCTTCTTCTTCTTCTTCCCATTCTTCCTTTTCTTCATCCTTTTTTCTTCATCCCCTTCTTCTTCTTCTTCTCCATCTTTTTCCTCATCAACATTTTCTTCTTCTTCTTCTTCTTCTTCTTCGCCTTTAACTTCTTCTTCTTTTTCTTTTTCTTCTTCTTCTTCTCCTTCTTCTTCATCTTCTTCTTCTCCTTCTTCTTCATCTTCTTCTTCTCCTTCTTCTTCTTCTTCGCTTTCTTCTACTTTTTCTTCTTCTACATATCTTTCTTCTCCTCCTCCTTCTTCTTCTCCTTCTAATTCTTCTTCATGTTTTTCTAGTTCTTCTCCTAATGCTTCTTCTTCTTCTATTTCTTCTTCATCTTCTTCATCTTCTTCTTCTTCTTTCACTACTTCTTCTCCTTTTTCATCTTCTTTTTTTTTGTTCTTCTACTTTTCCTAATTATCCTTCTTCTTCTTCTTCTTCTTCTTCTTCTTTTCTTTTTCTACTTATACTTCTTAAACTTCTACATTTTCTTCTTCTCCTTCTTCTTCTTCTTCTTCTTCTTCTTCTGCTTCTTCTTCTTCTTCTTCACATACTTCTTCTTGCACATCCTGTTTTTTTCGTCCACTTCTTCTCCTTCTCATACTTCTTGTTCTTCTACATCTTCTTCTTCTTCTTCTTCTTTATTTTCTTCTTCTTCTTCTTCTTGTTCTTCTTCTTCTTCACTTTTTTCTCCTTCTACTTTTTCTTCTTCCTCTTTTTCTTCTTTTTTTCTTCTTCCTATTCTTATCATTCTTTTCCTTCTTCTTCTTCTTCTTCTTCTCCTTCTTATTCTTCCTCTTCTTCTTCTTCTTTTCCTACATCTACTTCTACTTCTTCTCGTTCTTCCTCTTCCCTCCCTTCTTCCTCCTCTACTTCTTCCTCTTTTTCTTCTTCTTCAACCTTTTCTTGTTATTCTTCTTCTTCTTCTTCTATTAATACTACACTTCCTCCTTCTCCATGTTCTCCTTCTTTTCATCATCATCATCATCATCATCTTATTCTTCTTCTTCTTCTACTTTTTCTTCTTCTTCTTCTTCTTTTACCTCCTCTTCTTCCACTTCTTACTCTTCTATTTGTTCTTCCTCTTCTTCTCATTCTTCTAATTCTTCTTCTTCTTCTTCTTCTTCTTCTTCTTCTTCTTTTCCTTCTTCTTCTTCTTCTTCCTCTTCTTCTTTTTCTCTTTGTTCTTCATGTCCCTCTCTTTCTTCTTTTTCTTCTTCTTCTTCTTCATCATCTTCTCCTTGTTCTTTTTCTTCTTCTTCTTCTTCTTCTTTTGTTCATCTTCTTCTTCTTCTTCCTCTTCTTCTTCTTCTCGTTCTTTTTCTTCTTCTTCCTCTCCTTGTTTTTCTTCCTCTTCTTCTTCTTCTTTTTCTTCCTCTTCTTCTTCTTTCATTTCTTCTTCTTCATCCTCTACTTCCTCTTCTTTCACATCTTCTTCTTCTTCCTCTTTCTCTTCTTATTCTTCTTCTTCTTCTACTTTTTCCACTGCTTCTTACTATTCTTGTTCATCTTCTTCTTCTTCTTCTTCTATTTCTTGTTCTTCTTCTTCTTCTTCTTCTTCCTCTTCTTCTTGTTCTTCGACTTCTTCATATTTTTCCTTTTCTTGTTGTTCCTCTTTTTGCACTTCTTCCTCTTCTTCCTCTTCTTCCCCTTGTCCTTCTTCTCCCTCTTCTTCTTCTTCATCTTCTTCTCCTTCGTCTTGTTCTTCTTTAATTCTTCTTCTTATTCTTCTTCCTCTTCTTCTTCATCATATTATACTTCATCTTTTTCTTGTTCTACGTCTTCTTCGACTTTTCTTCGTCCTCTTGTTCTCTTTCTTTTCCCTCTTCTTGTTCTTCTTATTCCTCATCTTCCATTTTTTCTTCTTCTTCCTCCTTTCTTCTTCTTTTCCTTCTACTTCTTCTTCTTCTTCTACTTTTTCCTATGCTTCTTTTTTTTGTTCTTCTTCTTCTTCTTCTAGTTCTTCCTATTCTTCTTGTCGATCTTTCTTCTTCTTCCTATTCTTCTTCTTCTTTTTCTTTTTCTTATTCTTTTTCTTCTTCTTCTTCTTTTTCTTCTTCTTCTTCTTTTTCTTCTTTTTCTTCTTTTACTTCTCCATTTTTCTTCTTCTTCTTTTGCTTCTCGATATTCTCCTTCTTCTTTTTCTTGTTCTTCTTCTTCGTCTTCCTCTTCCCCTTTTTCTTTTTCTTCTTCTCATTCTTATTATTCTTCTTCTTCTTCTTCATCATCTTCTTTTGCTTCTCCATTTTCTTCTTCTTCTTCTGCATGACCATTTTCTTCTTCTTCTACTTCTTCTTCTTCCCTATTTTCTTTTACATCTTTTTCTTCTTGTTCTTCTTCTTCTTCTTATTCTACTTCTTTTAATTATTCTAATTCCTCTTTTGTCCTTCTTTTCCTTCTTTTTCTTCTTCTTCTTCCTCTTGTTCTTCTTATTATTCATCTTCCTCTTCTTCTTCTTCTTCCTTCTTTCTTCTACTTCTTTTCCTTCTTCATCTTCTTTTTCTTCTTCTTCTTCTTCTTCTACTTCTTCTTCTCTCTCTTCTTCCTTTTCTTCCTCTTCTTTTTCTTCTTCTTCTTCTTCTACTTTCTTATTCATCGTAATCTTCTTCTTCTTCTCCTCCTCCTCCTCCTTCTTTTGTTTCTCCTCCTTTTTAATCTTCCTTTTCTTCTTCTTCATCTTCTTCTTCATCTTGCTCTTCTTCTTCTTCCTCCTCTTCCTCTACTTCTACCTCTTCTTCTTCTTCTTCTTCTACTACTTCTTCTTTTTCTTCTTCTTCCTCTTCTTCCACTACTTCCTCTTCTTCCTCTTCTTCATCTTCTACTTCTTCATCTTCTACTTCTTCTTCTTCTTCTTCTTCTTCTTATTCGTCTTCTTCATCATCTTGTTCTTCCTCTTCTTCTTCTTCCACTTCCACTTCTTTTTCTTCATCTTCTTATTCTTCTAGTACTTCTTCTTTTTATTCTCATTCTTTTACTTCTTCTTCTTCTTCTTTGTCTTCACCTTCTTCATCTGTTTCTTCTTCTTCTTCTTCTTTTTCTTCTTCTTCTTTCTCTGCTTCTGCTTCTTCTTTTCTTCATCATCAACTTTTTGTTCTTCTTCTTCTTAATTCTCTTCTTCTTCCACTTCTTCTTCTTATTCTTCTTCTCCCTCTTCTTCTTCTTATTCTTCTACTTTTTGTTTTACTTCTTCTTCTTGTTCTTGTTCTTCTTCTTCTTCTTTTCAAACTTCTCCATCTTCTTATTCTTCTTCTTCTTCTTCTTCCTCTTCTTCTTTTTCTTCTTCTTCTTATTCTTCTTCTTTCACTTCTTCATCTTCCATTTCTTCTCCTTCTTATTCTTCAACTTTGTCATCCTCTTTCTCTACCTATTCTTCAACTTTTTCTTCAACTGCTCCACCTCCTCTCCCATATTCTTCTTCATCATCTTCTTTTTCCTCTTCTTCTCCTTCTTCATCTTCTTGTCCTTCTTCTTCTTCTTCATCTTCTTCTTTTTTTCTTCCTCTTCTTCTTCTACTTCTTCTTCTTCTACCTCTTCATCCTCCTCATCCTCTTCTTCCACTTCCTCTTGTTCTTCTTCTTCTTCTTCTTCTTCCACTATTACTATAAATTATTCTTCTTCTTCTTCTTCTTCTTTTTCTTCTACTTCTTCTTCTTCTCCTCTTCCTTCTTCTAATTCCTCTTCTTCTCCTTCTTCTCCTTCTTCTCGTATATCTCCTTATTCTATTTCATCTTCTTCTTCTTGTTCTTCTTCTCATTCTTCCTCCTCTTCTCTTTCCTCTCCCTCTTCTTCTTAATCATCATTTCATTCTTCTTCTTCTATTCCTTTTTCTTCTTCTTCTTCTTCTTCTTCTTCTTCTTTTTCTACTTCTACTTCTACTTCTTCTTCTTCTTCTTCTTGCACTTCCTTTTCTGCTTCTTCTTCTTCCACTTCTTCTTCTTGTTTTCCTTCTTCTTCTTTTTCTTCTTCTTCTTTTTCTTTCTATTCTTCTTCTTCTTCTTCATCCACTTCTGTAAATTCTTCCTCTTCTTCTGCTTCTTCTTCTTCTTCTTCATCTTCTACTTCTACTTATTTACCTTGAACTAATTTTTCTTCTTCTTCTTCTTCTTCTTCTCCTCCTACTCTTCTCCCTCCTTCTCCTTGTTCTCCTTCTTCTTCTTCTTCTTCTTCTTCTTCTTCTCCATCTTATTCTTCTTCTTATTGCTTTTCTTCTTCCTCTTCTTCTCCTTCTAATTAACCCTTTTATTCTTCAGCCTCTTCTTGCTATTCATCTTCTCCCTCTTCTTCTTCTTCTTCTTCTTCTTCCTCTTATTCTTGTTCTTCTTCTTCTTTTTCTTCTTCTTCTTCTTCTTCTCCACCTTCTTCTCCTTCTCCTCCTTCTTCTTATTCTACTTCTTTGTCTAGTTTTTCTTCTTCTTCATATTCTTTTTCTTCTTCTTCTTCTTCTCCTTCTTTCTTTCTTTCTTCTACCTCTTCTTCTTCTTCATCTTCGTCTATTTCTTCTTCTTCTTCCTCTTCCTCTTCTTCTACTTCTTCATCATCTTCATCTTCATCTTCTTCTGCTTCTTCTTCTTCTTCTTCTTCTTCTTCTTCTACTTTTTCTTCATCTTCCTCTTCTTCTTCTTCCTCTTCTTTTGCTTTTGCTTCAACTTTTTCTTCATCTTCATCTACATCATCATCATCTTCTTCTTCTTCTTAATCATTTTCATGCTTTTCTTCTTCTTTGTCTCCTTCTTCTTCTTCTCTTCTTCTTGTTGTTCATATTCTTCTACTTTTTCTTGTACTTCTTTTGTTCTTGTTCTTCCTCATCTTCTTCTTCTTCTTATTCTTTTCCTTCTTGATCTTCTTATTCTTCTTCCTTTCCTTTTCCATCTTCTTATTCTTCTTCTTCTTCTTCTTCTAATATTCTTCTACGTCTTCTACTTTCTCTTCTTCTTTTTCTTCTTCTTCTTTTTCTTCTTCTTCTTCTTCTTCTTATTCATCTTCTTCTTTTTCTTCTTCTTCTTCTTTATCATCTTCTTCTTCTTCTTCTTCTTCTGCTTCTACTTGTGCTTCTTCTACTTCTTCAACTTCATCATCATCATCTTCTTCTTCTTCTTAATCTTCTTCTTTTACTTCTTCTTCTTCTTCTTAATCTTCTTCTTTTACTTCTTCTTCTTCTTCTACTACTTTTTCTTGTACTTCTTTTTGTTCTTTTTCTTCTTCTTCTTCTTCTTCTTCTTCTTCTTCTACATCTTCTTCTTTTTCTTTTTTTTATTCTTATTCTTCTTGATCTTCTTTTTCTTTTTTCTCTTCTTCTTCTTCTTCTTGTTTTTCTTCTTCTAATATCTCTTCTTCTTCTTCTTCTTCTTCTTTTTCTTTTACTTCTTCCTCTTCTTTTGCTTCTCCCATTTTCTTTTTCTTCTTCTACTCTTTCTCATTCTTATACCTCTTCATTCAATTCTTCTTCCTTTTCTTTACCTTTTTCTTCTCCTTCTCCTCTCCTTCTCCTTCATCTTCTTGTTCATCTTCTTCTTTCTCTTCTACTTCTTCTTCCTCTTCTTCCACTTCTTCTTCTTCTTCTTCCTCTTCGTCCTTTTCTTCCTCTTCCTCTTGTTCTTCCCCTTCTCCTTCTTCTTCTTCTACTATTCCTACTTCTCCTTCTTCTTCTCCTTATTCTCCTTCTTCTTCTCCTTCTCCTTCTAATTCTTCTTCTTCTTCTTCGCTTCTCCTTCTTCTTCTTCTTCTTCCCATTCTTTTGTTGCTTCTTCTTCTCCTTCTTCTTTTGCTTTCCATTTTTTCTTCTTCTTGTTCTCCTTCTTCTCCTTCTTCTTCTTCTTCTTCTTCTTCTTCTTCTTCTTCCTCTTCTTCTTCTTCTTCTGCTTCTTCTTCTACTACTACTACTACTTCTTCTTCCTCCTCTTCTTCTTCTTCGTCTTCTTCTTCATGTTCATCTTCTCTTTCTTTTCCTTCTTCATCTACATCTTCTTCTTCTTCGACTCCTACGTTTTTTCTTCTTCTCCTTCTTCTTCTACTTGTTCTTTTTCTTGCTCTTCTTCTTCTTCTTCTTTTTCTTGCTCTTCTTCTTCTTCTTCCTCCTCTAATTCCTCTACTTTCTCTTCTTTGTCCTCTTCTTCTTCTTCTTCATCATCTTCTTCTTCTACTTCTTCCTCTTCTTCTTCTTATTCTTCTTCATCTTCTTCTTCCTCTTCTTCTACTTCTTCTCCTTCTTCTTCTTCTTCTTCTTCTTCTTCTTTTTCTTCCTCCTCCTTTTCTCCTTCTTCTACATCTTCTTATCCTTCTTCTTCTTCTTCTTCTTCTTCTTCTTCTTCTTCTTATTCTTCTTCTTCTTCTTTTTTACTCTTCCTCTTTTTATTCCTCTTGTTCCTCTTATTCCTCTTCTTCCTCTACTTCCTATTCCTCTTCTTCCTCTTCTTCTTCTGCTTCTTCTTCTTCTTCTTAATCTTCTTCTTCTTCTTCTTCTTCTTCTTCATATTCTTCATCTTCTTCTTCTTGTTCTACTTCTTCTACTTCTTCTGCATCTTCTCCTTCTCCTTTTTTCCTTCTTTTAGTTCTTCTTCTTATTCTTCGTCTTCTTCTTCTTCTTCTTTTTCATCTTCTTACTCCTCTTCTAATTCTTCTTTTCCTTCTTCTTCATCTTATTCCTCTTCTTCTTCTTCCTCTTCTTCCGCTTCTTCCTCTTCTTCTTCTTCTTCT
>JAIUJO010003084.1:12500-15000 GCA_023846275.1 Vanilla planifolia
TCTTCTTCCTCTTCTTCTTCTTATTCTTCTTGTGCTTCTTCTTCTTCTTCTTCTTCTCCTTCCCCTTCTTCTCCTTCTTCTTCTTCCTCTAATTCTTCTTCTTCGCCTTTTCTTCTTCTACAACTTCTTCTTCTTCTTCTCCTTCTTTTTCTTCTTCTTCTTCTTTTCCTTCTCCTTCTTCTTCCTTTTCTACTACTACTTCTTCTTCTTCTTCTTCCTGTTCTTCTCCTTCATCTTCTATTCCTTCTTCTTCTTCTATTTCTCCTTCTTCTTCATCTTCTTCTTCCACTTCCTGTTCTTCTTCTTCTTCTTCCTCCTCTTCTTCTTCTTCCTCCACCTCCTCTTTCTCTTGTTCTTCTTCTTCCTCATTTTTTCCTTTTCTTCTTCTTCTTCTTCTTTTTCTTCTTGATCTACTTTTCCTCCTTCTTCTTCTTCTTCTTCTACATCTAATAATACTTCTTCTTCCACATCTTAATCTTCTTCTTTTTCTTCTTCTTATTCTTTCTTTTCCTCTTCATCTTCTTCTTTTCCTTCTTCTTCTTCTTCTTCTTCTTCTTCTTCCTCTTCCTCTTCTTCTTCTCCTTCCTTTTCTCCTTCTTCCTCTTCTTCCTCTTCTCCATCTTCTTCCTCTTCTTTTCCTTCTACTACTTTATCTTCTTCTTCTTCTTCTACTTGTTCTACTATGACTATTTTTACTCCTTTTTCTTCTTCTTCTTCTTCTTCTTCTTCATCTTCTTCATCTTCTTACCATTTTTCATCTTCATCATCTTCCTCTCCTTCTCTTTCTTCTTCCTCTTCTTGTTCTTGTTGTCCTTCTTCTTCTTCTTCTTCTTCTTCTTCTTCTTCTTCTTGATTTGCTTCTTCTTCTTCTTTTTCTTCTTTTCCTCCCTCTTCTTGTTCTTCTTCTTCTCCTTCCTCTTCTTCTGCTTCTTCTTCTTCTACTTCTTCTTTTAGTTCTTTTTCTCCATCTTCTTCATCTTCTTTTTCTTCCTCATCTTCTTATTCTATTTCTTCTTCTTCTCTTTCTTCTTTCTCTTCTTCTACTTCTTCTTCTTCTTCTTCCTCCTCTTCCTCTTTTTTCTTTCATTTTTCTTCTTCTTCTTCTTCTACCTCTTCTGCTTCTTTTTCCTGCTCTTCTTCTTCTACTTCTTCTTCATCTTCTTATTTTTCTTCTTCTTCTTTTTGACTTTTTTACAATTCGTCTTCGTCTTCGTCTTCTTTTCTTCTTCTTCTTAATATTATTATTATTCTTCTGCTTCTTCTTCTCCGTCTTTCTCTTTTGCTTCCTCTTCTTCTTCTTCGTCGCCTTCCTCTCCTTTGTCTTCTTCTTCTTCTTCTTCGCCTTCTTCTTCTTCTTCTTACCATTTTTCATCTTCATCATCTTCTTCTCCTTCTCTTTCTTCTTCCTTTTCTTGTTCTTCTTTTCCTTCATCTTCTTCTTCTTCATTTGCTTCTTCTTCTTCTTTTTCTTCTTTTCCTCCCTCTTCTTGTTCTTCTTCTTCTCCTTCGTCTTTTTCTTTTTCTTCTTCTTCTACTTGTTCTTCTAGTTCTTTTTCTCCATCTTCTTCATCTTCTTTTTCTTCCTCATCTTCTTATTCTATTTCATCTTCTTCTTCTCTTTCTTCTTCTTCTTCTTCTTCTTCTTCCTCTTCCTCTTTTTTCTTTCCTTTTTCTTCTTCTTCTTCTTCTTCTTCTACCTCTTCTGTTTCTTCTTCCTGCTATTCTTCTTCTACTTCTTCTTCATCTTCTTATTTTTCTTCTTCTTCTTTTTGACTTTTTAGCAATTCGTCTTCGTCTTCGTCTTCTTTTCTACTTCTTATTATTATTATTATCATTATTCTTCTGCTTCTTCTTCTCCTTCTTTTTCTTCTTCTTCCCTTTCTTCTTCATCGTTGCCTTCCTCTCCTTTGTCTTCTTCTTCTTCTTCTTCTTATTCTTTTACTTCTTCTGCCTCTTAGTCTTCTTCTCTTTCAAATTCTTCTTCTACTTTATCTTCTTCTTCCCCATCCACTATTCTATTTCTTTTCATTCCTTTAAATATCCTTCTTCTTCTTCTTCTTCTTCTACTTCTTCTTCGTCTTCGTCTTCTTCTTCTACTTCTTCTTTTTCTTCTTCGTCTTCCTATTCGTTTTCTTCTTCTTCTTCTTAATCTGCTTCTTCTTCTTCTTCCTCTCCCTCCTCTTCTTCTTTTCTTCTTCTTCTTCTCTTTTTTCTCCTTCTTCTTCATCTTCATCTTTCTCTTCTTCTTCTCCCACTTCTTCCCCTTCTATCTCTTCTTTTTCATCTTCTTTTTCTTACTTTTTTTCTTCTCCTCCCCTTTCTTCTTCTCCATCTTCTTCTTCCTCTTTTTCTTCTTCTTCTTCTTCTTCTTCTTCTTCTTCTACACTTCTTCATCTTCTACTTTTTTATCATCTTCTTCTTCTTTTTCTTCTTCTTCTTTTTCATCTTCTACTTCTTCTTCCTCTTCTTCTACTTCTTCTTTTTCATCTTCTACTTCTTC
>JAIUJO010003084.1:25000-27500 GCA_023846275.1 Vanilla planifolia
CTTCTTCACCTACTTCTTCCTCTTTTTCATCATCATCATCTTCTCTTCTTAGTATTCTTCATCTTCTTTCTCTCCATCTTCTTCATTTTCTTCTTCTTCTTCTACTATTTTTTCTTCTTCTTCTTCTTCTTCTTCTTCTTCCTCTCCTTCTTCTTCTTCTCTTTCTAACCTTTTCTTCTTTTACTTCTTCTCCTTCTTCTTCTTCTTCTTCTACTTCTTCTCCTTCTTCTTCATCCTCTTCTTCTTCTACTCCTTCTTTGCTATCTTGTTCTTCTTCTCCTTCTTCTACTTCTTCCTCTTCTTCTTTTCATCTTCTTCTTCTCTCTTTCTTCTTCTTTTCTCTTCTTCAACATCTTCTTCTTCTTCTTTCCCTTCTAATTGTTCTTCTTCTTCTTCTTTATCATCATCAACTTCTTCTTTTTATTCTTCTACTTCTTTTCTTTTTCCTCCTCCTCTTCTTCTTCTTCTTCTTCTTCTTCTATTTCTACTTCTTCTTCAACCTTCTTTTCTTTGTCCAATTCTCCTTCTTCTTCTCCATCTTCTTCCAATCCTTCCTCTTCTTCTTTTTCTTCTTCTTCTTTGTTTTCTTCTTTTTCTTATTATTCTTATTCTTCTTCTTGTTCTTCTGCTTCTTTCTCGTCGTCCTCTTCTTTCATTTCTTAGTCTTCTTCTTCCTCTCCCTCTTCTTCTTCTTCTTCTTCTTCTTCTTCTTCTTCTTTTTCTTCTTACTTTCTTCTTCTTCTTCTTATTTGCTTCTTCATCATCTTCTCTCTCTTCTTTCTTCTATTGCTTCTATTCTTCTAATTCTCTCTTCTCTCTTCTTCTTCTCTTCTTCTTCTTCTTCTTTGTCTTCTCCTTCTTCTTTTTCTTCTTCTTCTTTGAAGAAAAGAAGAAGAAGAAGAAAAGAAGAAGAAGAAGAAGAGGGAGTAGTAGAAGAAGAGAACAAGAAAAAGAAGTAGAGGAAAAAGAAGAACAAGAAGAAGTAAGAAGTAGAAGAAGAAAAAGAAAAAGAGGAAAAGGAAGATGCTGTACACTCTTCTCCTTCTTCATCTTCTTGTCCTTCTTTTTCTTCTTCTTCTTCATCTTCTTTTTATTTTTCTTCCTCTTTTTCTACTTCTTCTTCTTCTTCTACCTCTTCATGCTCCTCATCCTCTTCTTCCTCTTCTTCTTCTTCTTCTTCTTCTTCTTCTTCTTCTTCCACTATTACTACAAATTATTCTTCTTTTCTTCTTCTTCTTTTCTTCTTTATCTTCTTCTTCTTCTTCTATTTCATCTTTTTATTTTTCTTCTTCTTCCTCTTTATCTTCTTCTTCTCTTCTTTTTCTTCTTTCTTCTTCTTCCTCCTCCTCCTCTTCTTCTTCTTCTTCTACTTCTTCTTCTTCTCCTCTTCCTTCTTCTCTTTCCTCTTCTTCTCCTTCTTCTCCTTCTTCTGTACATCTCCTTATTCTCTTTCATCTTCTTCTTCTTGTTCTTCTTCTCCTTCTTCCTCCTCTTCTCCTTCCTCTCCCTCTTCTTCTTAATCATAATTTCATTCTTCTTCTTCTATTCCTGTTTCTTCTTCTCTTCTTCTTCTTCTTCTTTTTCTACTTCTACTTCTTCTTCTTCTTCTTCTTCTTGTACTTCCTTTTCTGCTTCTTCTTCTTCCACTTCTTCTTCTTCTTTTTCTTCTTCTTCTTTTTCTTTCTATTCTTCTTCTTCTTCTTCATCCACTTCTGTAAATTCTTCCTCTTCTTCTTCACTTCTTCTTCTTCACTTCTTCTTCTTCTTCTTCGTCTACTTCTACTTATTTACCTTGAACTAATTTTTCTTCTTCTTCTTCTTCTTTTTCTCCTCCTCTTCTCCCTCCTTCTCCTTGTTCTCCTTCTTCTTCTTCTTCTTCTACTTCTCCATCTTATTGTTCTTCTTATTGTTTTTCTTCTTCCTCTTCTTATCCTTCTAATTAACCCTTTTATTCTTCAGCCTATTCTTTCTATTCATCTTCTCCCTCTTCTTCTTCTTCTTCTTCTTCTTCTTCCTCTTGTTCTTGTTCTTCTTCTTCTTTTTCTTCTTCTGCTTCTTCTCCACCTCTTCTTCTCTCCTACTTCTTATTCTTCTTCTTTTGTCTAGTTTTTCTTCTTCTTCACCTACTACTTCTTCTTCTTCTTCTTCTTCTTCTTCCTCTTCTTCTTCTTTCTTTCTTTCTTCTACCTTCTTCTTCTTCTTCTTCTTCGTCTATTTCTTCTTCCTCTTCCTCTTCCTCTTCTTCTACTTCTTCATCATCTTCTTCTTCATCTTCTTCTGCTCCTTCTTCTTCTTCTTCTTCTTCTTCTACTTCTACATTTTCGTCTTCTTCTTCTTCTTTGTCTTCTTCTTCTTCTACTTTTTCTTCATCTTCCTCTTCTTGTTCTTCCTCTTCTTTTGCTTTTGCTTCAACTTTTTCTTTATCTTCATCTTTATCATCATCATCTTCTTCTTCTTAATCATTTTCTTGCTTTTCTTCTTCTTTGTCTCCTTCTTCTTC
>JAIUJO010003084.1:37500-40000 GCA_023846275.1 Vanilla planifolia
TCTTCTTCCTCTTCTTTTAGTTCTTCTTCTTCTTCTTCTTCTTCTTCTTCTTCTCCTTCCCCTTCTTCTCCATCTTCTTCTTCCTCTACTTCTTCTTCTTCGGCTTTTCTTCTTCTACATCTTCTTCTTCTTCTTCTTCTTCTTTTTCTTCTTCTTCTTCATTTCCTTCTCCTTCTTCTTCCTTTTCTACTACTTCTTCTTCTTTTTCCTGTTCTTCTCCTTGTTCATCTTCTATTCCTTCTTCTTCTTCTATTTCTCCTTCTTCTTCATCTTCTTCTTCCACTTCCTCTTCTTCTTCTTCTTCTTCTTCTTCTTCATCTTCTTCTTCTTCTTCCTCCACCTCCTCTTCCTCTTGTTCTTCTTCTTCCTCATTTTTTCCTTTTCATCTTCTTGTTCATCTTTTTCTTCTTCATCTTCTTTTTCTCCTTCTTCTTCTTCTTCTTCTACATCTAATGCTACTTCTTCTTCTACGTCTTAATCTTCTTTTTTTTCTTCTTCTTATTCTTCTTCTTCTACTTCTTCCACTTCTTCTTCTTCATATTCTTTCTTTTCCTCTTCATCTTCTTCTTTTCCTTCTTCTTCTTCTTCTTCTTCTTCTTCCTCTACTTCTTCTCCTTCCTTTGCTCCTTCTTCTTCCTCTTCTTCCTCTTCTCCATCTTCTTCCTCTTCTTTTCCTTCTGCTACTTTATCTTCTTCTTATTTTTCTTCTTCTTCTTCTACTTGTTCTACAATGACTACTTTTTCTCCTTCTTTTTCTTCTTCTTCTTCTTCTTCTTCTTCTTCTTCTTCTTCCTCTTATTCTTCTTCTTCTTCTTCTTCTTCTTCTTCTTCTTCTTCTTACCATTTTTCATCTTCATCATCTTCTTCTCCTTCTCTTTCTTCTTCCTCTTCTTGTTCTTCTTGTCCTTCTTCTTCTTCTTCTTCTTCATTTGCTTCTTCTTCTTTTTCTAATTTTCCTCCCTCTTCTAGTTCTTCTCCTTCTCCTTCCTCTTCTTCTTCTTCTTCTTCTTCTACTTCTTCTTCTAGTTCTTTTTCTCCATCTTCTTCATCTTTTTTTTCTTCCTCATCTTCTTTTTCTTCCTCATCTTCTTCTTCTATTTCTTCTTCTGCTCTTCTTCTTCTTCTTCTTCTTCTACTTCTTCTTCTTCATCTTCTTCCTCTTCCTTTTTTTTCTTTCCTTTTTCTTCTTCTTCTTCTTCTTTTACCTCTTCTGTTTCTTCTTCCTGCTCTTCTTCTTCTACTTCTTCTTCATCTTCTTATTTTTCTTTTTCTTTTTGACTTTTTTACAATTCGACTTCGTCTGCGTCTTCTTTTCTTCTTCTTCTTATTATTCTTCTGGTTCTTCTTCTTCTTCTTTCACTTCTTCTTCCTCTTCTTCTTCTTCGTCGCCTTCCTCTCCTTTGTCTTCTTCTTCTTCTTCTTTTTCTTCTTCTTCTTCATCTTCTTCTTCTTGTTATTCTTTTACTTCTTCTGCCTCTTAGTCTTCTTCTCTTCTCTTTCAAATTCTTCTTCTACTTTATCTTCTTCTTCCTCATCCACTATTCTAATTCTTTTCATTCCTTTGAATATCCTTCTTCTTCTTCTTCTTCTTCTTCTTCTTCGTCTTCTTCTTCTTCGTCTTCGACTTCTTCTTCTTCTTCTTCTTTTTCTTCTTCATCTTCTTATTCGTTTTCTTCTTCTTCTTCTTCTTCTTCTTCTTCTTCTTCATCTGCTTCTTCTTCTTCCTCCCCCTCCTCTTCTTCTTTTCTTCTTCTTCTCTTTTTTCTCCTACTTCTCCTTCTTCATCTTTCTCTTCTTCTTCTTCCACTTCTTCCCCTTCTGTCTCTTCTTTTTCATCTTCTTTTTCTTACTCTTCCTCCTCTCCTCCTCTTTCTTCTTCTCCATCTTCTTCTTCCTCTTTTTCTTCTTCTTCTTCTTCTTCTTCTACTTAATCTTCTACTTTTTCATCATCTTCTTCTTCTTCTTCTTCCCCTTTTTCACTTCTTCATATTCCTCTTCTTCTTTTTCTTGTTCCTCTTCTTCTTCATCCTCTTCTTCTTCTTCTTCTTCTTCTTCCTCTTTCTTTACTCCTTCTTCTTCCTCTTATTCTTTTTCTTTTTCTCCTTCTACTTCTTCTTCTTCTTCTTCACCTTCTTCTTCTTCTTCTTCTTCTTCTTCTTCTTCTTCTTATTCCTCTATTTCTGCTTCTTCAACTTCTTCTCCTTTTTCTTCTACCGCATCTTCCTCCTGCTCCTCTTCTTCTTCTTCTTCTTCTTCTTCTTCTTTTTCTTCTTCATCGACTTGTTCATCCTTTTCTTCCACATCTTCTTCTTATTCTTCTTCTTCTTCTTCTTTGCCTTCTACCTCTTTCTCCTCTTCTCCCTCTCCTTCTTCTTCTTTCTCTTTTTCTTCCTCTTCTTCTTCTCCTTCTTCTTCTTCTCCTTATTATTATTATTATTATTGTTGTTATTCTTGATCTTCTTCTTCTTCTTCATCTTCTTCCTCTTCTTTTTCTTCCTTT
>JAIUJO010003084.1:50000-55000 GCA_023846275.1 Vanilla planifolia
GAGAAGAAGAAGAAGAGAAAGAGGAAGAAGAGGAAGGAAAAGACGAAGCAGAAGAAGAAGAAGAAGAAGAAGAACTAGAAGTTGAAGAAGAGGTAGAAGAGGAAGAAGAAGAAGATGAAGATGATGATGATTTTGAAGAAGAAAGAGAAGAAGAAGAGGAAGAAGAAGAAGAAGAAGAAGAAGAAGAAGAAGAATGCGAATAAAAATAATAATAATAAGAAGAAGAAGGAGAAGGAGAAGAAAGAGAAGAAGAAGTTGAAGAAGAAGAAGAAGAAGAAAAAGAAGAAGAAGAAGAAGAAGAAAGGAAGTAGTAAAAGAAAAAGATGAAGAAGATGAAGAAGAAGAAGAAGAAGAGGAAGAATAATATGAATAATAGTTGTAATAATAATAATAATAATAATAATAATAATAATAATAATAATAATAATAATAATAATAATAATAATAATAATAATAATAGTAATAATAAGACGAAGAAAAGATGATGAAGAAGAAGAAGAAGAAGAAAAGGAAGAATAAAAGGAGGAAGTGGAAGAAGAAGGTGAAGGAGGAGGAGAATGAGAAAAAGCAAAATAAAAGGAAGAAGAAGAAGAAGAAGAAGGAGAGAAAGAAGAATTGCAAGAAGACGAAGCAGAAGAGGAAGATGAAAAAAAAGAATAATAAGAAGAAGGATAAGAAGAAGAATAACAATAAGAAGAAGAATAAGAAGAAGAATAAGAAGAAGCAGAAGAAAAAGGTGTCGAATAAGAATAAGAAGAAGAAGAAGATGATGATGATGATGAAGAAAAAAAAGAAGTGAAGAAGAAGAAAAAGAGCAAGAAGAAGAGGAGGTGAAGGCGGAAGAACAAGACGAACAAGCACAAGAACAAGGAGCAGAAGAAGAAGAAGAAGAAGAAGAAGAAGAAGAAGAAGAAGAAGAAGAAGAGGGGGAAGAAGGAGAAGAAGAAGAAGAAGTAGGAGGAGGAGGAGGAGGAGAGAAGAAAGAAGAAGAAGAGAAGTGGAAGAGGAAGAAGAAGAAGAAGAAGAAGAACAAGTAGAATAAGAATAAAAGAGGAAGAAGGAGAAGAAGGACATGGAGAAGAAGAAGAATAAGAAACGGAAAACGAGAAGAAGAACAAGAAGAAGAAGGAGAAGAATAAGAAAAAGAAGAAGAAGATGAAGAAGAAGAAGAAGAAGAAGAAGAAATGAAGAAGTAGAGGAAGAAGAAGAAGAAGAAGAGGAAGAGGAAGAAAAGGAAGTAGAAGACAAACAAGAAGAAGAAGTAGAAGAAGAAAAAGAAAGAGAAGAGGAAGAATAGGAAGAAGAGAAAGAACAAGAAGCAGAAGAAAAAGAAGATGATGATGATGATGATTTTTAAGAAGAAGAAGAAGAAGAAGAAGAAGAATACGAATAAGAATAATATGAAGAAGACGAAGAAGGAGGAGGAGAGGAAGAAGAAGAAAATGAACAAGGAGGAAAAGAAGAAGAAGAAGAAGAAGTGGAGGATGAAGGAGAAGAAGAAGAAGAAGACGAAGAAGAAGAAGGAGAAGAAGAAGACTAAGAAGGAGGAGATGAAGAAGTAATACAAGAAGAAGAAGAAAAATAAGAAGTAGATGAAGATGAAGAAGAATAATAAGAAGAACAAGAATAAGTAGAATAAGAATAAGAAGAAAAAGAATAGGAGGAAGAAGAAGAAGAAGAAGAAGAAGGAAGAAAAAGAAGAATAAGAGGAAGAAGAAGCAGAAGTAGCAGAAGAGGAAGAAGAAGAAAAATAAGAAGAACTAGAAGATGGAGAAAAAAAAGAAGAAGAAGAAGCAGAAGAAGAAATGGAAGAGAAAGAAGAAGAAGAAGAAAAAGTAGAAGAAGATGAAGAAGAGGTGGAGGAAGAAGAAGAAATAAAAGAAGAACAACAACAACATCAAAAACAAGAAGAAGAAAAAGATGAAAAAGAAGAAGAAGAAAAAGAATAAGAAGAAGAAGAAAGTGAAGAAGAAGGAGAAAAGGAAGAGGAAGAAAAAGAAGATGAAGAAGAAGAGGAGGAGGTAGAGGAAGAAGAAGAGGAGGTAGAGGAAGGAGAAGAAGAAAAAGAAGAGGAAGAGGAAGAAGAAGATGAAGAAGAAGAGGACGAAGGAAAAGAAGAAGACGACAAAGAAGTAAGAGGTAGAAGAAATAGAAGCGGAACAGGAATAAGTTGAAGAAGAAAGAGAAGAAGAGGAAGAAAAAGAAGAATAATAATAATAACAATAACAATAATAATAAAAATAATAATAATTATAAAAATAACAATAATAATAATAATAAAAATAATAATAGGGAAAGGAAGAAGGGAAAGAAGTAGCAGAAGGAGGAGGAGGAGGAGAAGAAGAAGAAGGAGGAGGACGAGGAGAAGAAGAAGAAGAGGAAGAAGAAGAAAAAGAACGATAAAAAGAAGGATAAGAAGAAGAATAAGAATAAGAAGGACAAAAAGAGGAAGAATAACAAGTAATAGAAGGAGAAGGAGAAGAAGAAGAAGAGGAAGAAGAAGAAGAAGAAGAAGATGAAGAAGAAGAAGATGAAGAAAAAGAAGAAGAAGTGGAGGAAGTGGAGTAAGAAAAAGAAGAAGTAGAAGGAGTAGAAGAAGAAGAAGTAAAGGAATAAGAAGAAGGAGGAGGAGAAGAAGAAGAAGAAGAAAAAGAAGAAGAAAATGAGGAGGAAAAGGACACGAAGAAGAAGAAGAAGAAAAAGAAGAAGAAGAAGAAGAAAAAGAAGAAGAAAGGGAACAAAAAGAAGAAGAAGATGAAGAAGAAGTGAAAGAAGGAGAAGAAGAAGAAGATGAAGAAAAAGAAGAAGAAAAAGAAGAAGAAAGAGGAGGAGGAAGAAGAAGAAAAGGAAGAGTAAGAAGTAAAAGAAGAAGAAGGAGAAGAAGAAGAAGAAATTGAAGAAATTGAAGAAGAAGAAGAATAAGTAGAAGAAGAAGAAGAGGAAGAAAAGGAGGATGAGGAAGAAGAAGGAGAAGAAGGAGAAAGATAAAAAGAAGAACAACAAAAAGAAAAAGGAGAAGAAGAAGAAAAAGGAGGAAGAGGGGAAGAAGGAGAAGAAGAAGAAGAAGAAATTATGATGATGTTGAAGAAGAAGAAGAGAATGGAGAAGAAGAAGAAGAAGAAGAAGAAGAAGGATAGGATGAAAAGGAAGTAGAAGTCGAAGAAGAAGAAGAAGAAGAAGAAGAAGAAGAAGAAGAAGAAGAAGAAGAAGAAGAAGAAGAAGAATACGAATAAGAATAATATGAAGAAGAAGAAGGAGGAGGAGAGGAAAAGAAGAGGAGGAGGAGAGGAAGAAGAAGAAAATGAACAAGGAGGAAAAGAAGAAGAAGAAGAAGAAGAAGAAGAAGTGGAGGATGAAGGAGAAGAAGAAGAAGAAGACGAAGAAGAAGAAGGAGAAGAAGTAGACTAAGATGGAGGAGATGAAGAAGTAATACAAGAAGAAGAAGAAAAATAAGAAGTAGGTGAAGATGAAGAAGAAGAATAAGAAGAACAAGAATAAGTAGAATAAGAATAAGAAGAAGAAGAATAGGAGGAGGAAGAAGAAGAAGAAGAAGAAGAAAAAGAAGAATAAGAGGAAGAAGAAGCAGAAGTAGCAGAAGAGGAAGAAGAAGAAAAATAAGAAGAACTAGAAGATGGAGAAAAAAAAGAAGAAGAAGAAGCAGAAGAAGAAATGGAAGAGAAAGAAGAAGAAGAACAAGAAGTAGAGGAAGAAAAAGTAGAAGAAGATGAAGAAGAGGTGGAGGAAGAAGAAGAAATAGAAGAAGAACAACAACAACATCAAAAACAAGAAGAAGAAAAAGATGAAAAAGAAGAAGAAGAAAAAGAAGAAGAAGAAGAAGAAAGTGAAGAAGAAGGAGAAAAGGAAGAAGAAGAAAAAGAAGATGAAGAAGAAGAGGAGGAGGTAGAGGAAGAAGAAGAGGAGGTAGAGGAAGGAGAAGAAGAAAAAGAAGAGGAAGAGGAAGAAGAAGATGAAGAAGAAGAGGACGAAGGAAAAGAAGAAGACGACAAAGAAGTAAGAGGTAGAAGAAATAGAAGCGGAACAGGAATAAGTTGAAGAAGAAAGAGAAGAAGAGGAAGAAAAAGAAGAATAATAATAATAACAATAACAATAATAATAAAAATAATAATAATTATAATAATAACAATAATAATAATAATAAAAATAATAATAGGAAAAGGAAGAAGGGAAAGAAGTAGGAGAAGGAGGAGGAGGAGGAGAAGAAGAAGAAGGAGGAGGACGAGGAGAAGAAGAAGAAGAAGAAGAGGAAGAAGAAGAAAAAGAACGATAAAAAGAAGGATAAAAAGAAGAATAAGAATAAGAAGGACAAAAAGAGGAAGAATAACAAGTAGTAGAAGGAGAAGGCGAAGAAGAAGAAGAGGAAGAAGAAGAAGAGGAAGAAGACGAAGAAGAAGATGAAGAAAAAGAAGAAGAAGTGGAGGAAGTGGAGTAAGAAAAAGAAGAAGCAGAAGGAGTAGAAGAAGAAGAAGTAAAGGAAGAAGAAGAAGGAGGAGGAGAAGAAGAAGAAGAAGAAAAAGAAGAAGAAAATGAGGACGAAAAGGACACAAAGAAGAAGAAGAAGAAAAAGAAGAAGAAGAAGAAGAAAAAGAAGAAGAAAGGGAACAAAACGAAGAAGAAGATGAAGAAGAAGAAGATGAAGAAAAAGAAGAAGAAAAAGAAGAAGAAAGAGGAGGAGGAAGAAGAAGAAAAGGAAGAGTAAGAAGTAAAAGAAGAAGAAGGAGAAGAAGAAGAAGAAGTTGAAGAAATTGAAGTAGAAGAAGAATAAGTAGAAGAAGAAGAAGTGGAAGAAAAGGAGGATGAGGAAGAAGAAGGAGAAGAAGGAGAAAGAGAAAAAGAAGAATAACAAAAAGAAAAAGGAGAAGAAGAAGAAAAAGGAGGAAGAGGGGAAGAAGAAGAACAAGAAGAAGAAATTATGATGATGTTGAAGAAGAAGAAGAGAATGGAGAAGAAGAAGAAGAAGAAGAAGAAGAAGGATAGGATGA
>JAIUJO010003084.1:92500-97500 GCA_023846275.1 Vanilla planifolia
AGAAAAAGAAGAAGTAAAAGTACAAGAAGAAGAAGAAGAAGATGAGGAAGATGATGATGATGAGAAAAACAAGAAGAAGAATAAAAAGAAAAAGAAGAGGTAGAAGAAGAAGAAGAAGAAGTAGACGAAGAAGTGGATGAAGGAGAGGAAGAAGAGGAACAAAAAACGAAGAAGAAGGAGAAGAAGAAGAGTACGAACAAGAATAACTAGCAGAAGTAGAAGAACACGAGGAAGAAGAAAAAGAAGAAGAAGATGAAGAAGAAGGAGAAGTTGAGGAAGAAGATGATGAAGAAGAAAAATATAAAGAAGTAGAAGAAGAAGAAGAAGAAGAAGAAGAAGAAGAAGAAGAAGATGATGATGATGATGATGATGAAGTATTAGGAAAAGAAGAAGAATCAGAAGAAGGAGAAAAAGAAGAAGAAGAATAAGATGTTGAAGAAGAAGAAGAAGAAGAAAAGGAAAAGGAAAAAGAAGAAGAAATGGAAGAAGAGGAAGAAGTAGAAGAATTAGAGTAAAAAGAAGAACAAGAATAGTATGAAGCAGATGAAAAGAAGAAGTAGAAGGATAAGTAATTGAAGAAGAAGAAGAGGAGGAAGAAGAAGTAGAAGAAGCAGTAGATGAAGAAAAAGATGAAGATGAAGAAGGGAAAGAGGAAGAAGAAGAAGAAGAAGAAGAAGAAGTAGAAGATGAAGAAGAATAAGAAGAAGTAGTAGTAGTAGTAGAAGAAGAAGAAGAAGATGGAGAAGGGGAAGAAGAAGAAGAAGGAGAAGACTAAGAACAAGAAGAAGTAGAAGAAGAACACGAAGATGAAAAGGGAGAAGAAGGAGAAGATGGAAAAGAAGGAGTGGATGAAGAAGAATAGGATGATGAAGAAGAAGAAGAATGAGAAGGAGTAGAAGAAGAAGAAGAAGAAGAGAAAGAAGAAAAAGAATGAGAAGGAGTAGAAGAAGAAGAAGAAGAAGAAGAAAAAGAAGCTGAGGAAGAAGAAGAAGAAGAAGTAGAACAATAATAAGAAGATGAAGAAGATGAAGAACAAGAAGAAGAAGATGGAGATGAAGAAGAAGAAGAAGAAGAAGAACAAGAAAAAGAAGAAGAAAAAGAAGAGAAAGAAGATGAAGAGGAAGAAGTAAAAGCAGAAGAAGAAGAAGAAGAAGAAGAAGAAGAAGAAGAGGGAGAAAAACAAGAAGAAGAAGAAGAAGAAGAAGAAGAAGAAGAAGAAGAAGAAGAGGAAGAAGAAGAAGGGGAAGAAAAGGAATAAGAGGAAGATGAAGAAGAAGAAGAAGAAGGAGAAGAAGACAGTCATGTAGTTGAAGAAGAAGAAGAAGAAGATGATGAAAAAGAAGAAGAAGAACAAGAAAAAGAAAGAGAAGAGAAGTAGAAGTAGAAGAAGAAGAAAAGGAAGAAGTAGAAGAATGTGAAGGAGAAGGAGTAGAAGAAGAAGAAGAAGTGGAGGAGGATGAAGAAGAATAAGGATTAGAAAAAGAAGAAGAAGAAAAAGAATAAGAAGAAGAAGAAGAAGAAGAAGAAGAAGAAGAGGAGGAGGAGGAGGAAGAAGAAGAAGGCGAGCAGGAAGAAGAAGAAGAAGAAGAAGAAGGTGAAGAAGAAGAAGAATAAGTAAATGGAGAAGAAGAAGAAGAAGAAGAAGAAGAGAAGAGGAAGAGGAAGAGGAAGAAGAGAAAGATGAAGAAGAAGAAGAAGAAGAAGAAGAAGAAGTAGAAGAAGAAGAAGAAAAAGAAGTATAAGCAGAGGAAAATGAAGAAGAAGAAGAAGGAGGAGGAGGAGGAGGAGGAGGAGGTGATGAAGAAGATGATGAAGATTAGGAGGCCGAAGAAGTGGAGGAGAAAGAAGAAGAAGAAGAAGAAGAATAAGAAGAAAAAGTTGAAGAAGAAGAAGGAGAACAAGGAAAAGTTGATGAAGAAGATGAAGTAGAAAAAGATGAAGAAGAAGAAGAAGAAGAAGAAGAAGACGTAGAAGAAGATGAAGTAGAAGAAGGAAAAGAAGGAAAAGAAGGGAAAGAAGGGGAACAAGAGGAAGAAGGGGAAGAAGTAGAAGAAGATGAAGAAGAGGAAGAAGGGTAAAAGGGGAAGAAGAAGAAGAAGAAGAAGAAGAAGACGAAGAAGAAGACAAAGGAGAGGAAGAAGAGGGAGCAAAAAGAAGAAGATGAAGAAGAAGAAGAAGAAGAAGAAGAAGAAGAGGGAGAAGATGACAAAGAAGAGGACGAAGTTGAAGAAGTGGAAGAAGAGGAAGAAGAAGAAGAAGAAGACGTAGAAGAAGCGAAAGTAGAAGGAGAAAAATAAGAAAAAGGAGAAATAGGAGAAGGAGGAGGAGGAGAAGGAGGAGAAGGAGAAGAAGAAGAAGAAGAAGAAGAAGAAGAAGATTCTGATGAAGAAAAGGAAGAAGGAGAATTAGAAGAAAAAGAAAGAAAAGAAGAGGAGGAAGAGCAAGAAGAGGAGGAAGAAGAAGATGAAGAAGAAGAAGAAGGAAAAGAAGAAGAAGAATAAGAAGAGGAAGAAGAAGAACCAAAATAAGTAAATGAAGTTGAAGCAAAAGAAGTAGTGGAAGAAGAAGAAGTCGAAGAAGTAGAGGAGTAAGAAGAAGAAGAAGAAGAAGAAGAAGAAGAAGAAGAAGATGTAGAAGAGGAAGAAGAGAAGAAGAGGAAGAAGTGGAATACGAAGAAAAAGAAGAAGAAGAAGAAGAAGAAAAAGAAGGGGAAGAAGAATAAGAAAAAGAAGAAGAAGAAGAAGGAGAAGAAGAAGAAGAAAAGGTATAAAAAGAAGTAGTAGAAGAAGTAGTAGAAGAAGAAGAAGAAGAGGTAGAAGAACAAGAAGGAGAAGAAGAAGAAGTAGTAGTAGTAGTAGAAGAAGAAGAAGAAGAGGAAAAAGAAGAAGAAGAAGAATAGGAAGAAGAAAAGGAAGAAGTTGAGCAAGAAGACGAAGAGGAAGAAGAAGAAGAAGAAGAAAAAGAACAAGATGATTATGAAGAAGAAGAAAAAGAAGAAGAGGAAGAAGAAGAGGAAGAGAAAGAACAAGAACAAGAAGAACAAGAAGAACAAGAAGAAGAAGAAGAAGAATAAGAAGAGGAAGAATTGGAAAAGGAAAAAGAAGAAGAAGAAAGAGAGGAAGAAGAAAATTGTGAGAGGAAGAAGATGGAGAAGAAGAAGAAGAACAAAAACAAGATGAAAAAGAAGAAGAAGAAGAAGAATGAGAATAAGAAGAAGAAGAAGATGGTTAACAACAACAAGCAAAAGAAGATGAAAAAGAACAAGAAAAGGAAGAAGTGGACAAAAAAGAAGAAGAAGAAGATGAAGAAGAACAAAAAGAAGAAAGAGAAAAAAGCGAAGAAGGAGAAAAAACATAGAGAAGAAAGAGAAGAAGAAGAAGAAAAAGTAGAAGAAGAGGAAGAAGACGAAGAAGAAGAAGAAGAAGAAGAAGAAGATGGTGATGATGAGCAAGAAGAAGAAGGAGAAGAAAAAGAAGAGGAAGATGGCGAAGAAGAAGACGAGGTTGAAGATGATGAACATGATGATGAAGGAGAAGAAGAAGAAGAAGTGGAAGAACAGGAGGGAGAAGAAGGAGAAGAAGAAGAAGAAGAAGAAGACGAAGAAGATGAAGAAGTTGAAGCTGAAGAAGAAGAAGATGAATAAGGAGAAGAAGAGGAAGAAGAATATGAAGAAGTAGAAGAAATAAAAAAAGAAGAAGATGAAGAAGAAGAAGAAGAAAGAGATAATGAAGAAGAAGAAGAAAAAGGAGAAAATGGAGATGAAGGAAGAGAAGAAGAAGATGAAGGCAAAGAAGAAGAATAAGAAGAAGAAGAAGAAGAAGAGGAAGAAATCATAGTATTAGTAGTAGTACAATAAGAAGAAGAAGAAGAAGAGGTAGAAGAATAAAAGAAAGAAGAAAAAGAAGTGGAAGAAGAAGAAGAAGAAGAAGAAGAAGAAGAGGAAAAGAAGAAGAAGAAGAAGAGGAAAAGGATGAGTAGAAGAAGAAGAAGAAGAAGAAGGAAAAGATGAAAAAGAAGAGGTAGAGGAAGAAGAAGAAGAAGAAGAAGAAGAAAAAGAGGAAGAAGAAGGAGAAAAGGAAGAAGAAGAAGAATAGGAAGAAAAGAAAAAGAAGTAGGATATGAAGATTAAGAAGTAGAAGAAGAGCAAGGAGTAGAAGAAGAAGAAGAAAAAGAAGAAGAAGCAGAAGAAGAAAAAGAAGAAGAAGAAGGAGAAGACGAAGTAGGAGGAGAAGAAGAAGAAGAAAAGAAGAAGTTGAAGAAGAAGAAGAAGAAGTAGAAAAAGAAGAATAGGAAGAAGAAGAGGAAGAAGTAGTAGAAGAAGAAGAACAAAATAAGAAGAAGAAGAAAAAGAAGAGGAAGAAGAAGAAGGAAAGGAAGAAGAAGAAGAAGAAGAAGAAGAAGAGAAGAGAAGAAGAAGAAGAAGAAAAAGAGGAAGAGGACGAAGATGATGAAGAAGAAGAAAAACATGATTAGAAAGAAGAAAAAAGAGTAGAACAAGAAGAAGAAGAAGAAGGAGAAGTAGAAAAGGAAGAAGAAGAGGATGAAGAGGAAGAAGAGAGAGAAAAGCAGTGGAAGAAGAAGTAGTAGTAAAAGAAGAAGAACAAAAAGGAGAAGAAGATGATGTACATGGAGAAGAAGAAGAAAAAGAAGAAGAGGAAGAAGTAGAAGAAAAAGAAGAAGAAGAAGAAGAAAAAGTATTCGAGAAAGAAGAAGAAGAGGAAGGAGGAGAAGGAGAAGGAAGAGAAGAAGAAGTGGAAGCTGAATAAGATGAAGAAGAAGATTATGATGATGATGATGATGATGGAAAAGAAGAAGAAGAAGAAGAAGAAGAAAGAGAAGAAGAAGTAGAAGAAGAAGAAGAAGAAGAAGAAGTAGAACAAAAAGAAGAAGAGGAAGAATAAGAAGAAGTAGAGGAAGAAGGAGGAGAAGAAGAAGAAGAAGAAGAGGATTTAGAGGAAGAAGAAGAAGAAGAACAAGATTAAGAAGAAGAAGAAGAAGAA
>JAIUJO010003084.1:102500-104747 GCA_023846275.1 Vanilla planifolia
AGAGGAAGAAGAGGAAGAAGAAAAAGAAGAAAATGAAGAAGAAGACGACAAAGTTGAAGAAGAAGAACAAGAAGAAGAAGTAGAAGAAAAAGAAGAAAAGGAAGAATAATAAGGAGAAGAAGAAGAAGAAGAAGAAGAAGAGGATGAAGAAGAAGAACAAGAATAAAAAGGAGAGGAAGATAATGAAGAAGAAGAAGAAGAAGAAGAGGAAGAAGAGAAAAGAAGAAGCAATCAAGAATTAGAAGAAGTAGAAGAAGAAGAAAAAGTAGAAGAAGAGGACGAAAAAGAACACAAAGAAGAAGTAGAACAAGAAGAAGACAAAGAAGTAGTAGAAGACGGAGAAGAAGAAGTTGAATAACAAGAACAAGAATAGGACGTAACATAAGGAGAAGAAGAAGGGGAACGAGAAGAAAGAAAAGAATAAGATTGGAAAAAGAGGAAGAAGAAGAATAAATGAAGAAGAAGACATAAAAGAAAATGAAGAGAAGAAGAATTAGAAGAAGAAGAAGAATAAGAAGAGGAAGAAGAAGAAGAAGAAGAAGAAGAAGAAAGAGAAGAAGAAGTAGACGAAGAAGAAGAAGAAATAGAAAAAGAAGAAGAAGAAGAAGAAGAACAAGAAGAAGAAGATGTAGAAGAAGAAGTAGACGACGAAGAAGAAGAAGAAGAAGAAAAGAAGTAGAAGAAGAAGAAGAAGATGAAGACAAGGAAGAAGAAGAAGAAGAAGAAGAAGATAAGAAGAATTTCATGAAGATGAAGGAGAAGAAGAATAAGAAGAATTTGATGAAGATGAAGAATAAGAAGAAGAAAAAGAATAAGAACAAGAAGGAAAAGAAGGAGAAGAAGAAAAAAATAAGAACAATAAGAACAAGAAGGAGAAGAAGAAGAAAAAGTAGTAGAAGAATAAAAAGAAGAAGAAGAAGAAGAAGGGGAAAAAGAAGAAGAATAAGGAGAATATGGAAAAAGAAGACGAATAAGACGAAAAAGAAGAAGAAGAAGTAGTGGAAGAAGAAGTTAAAGAAGATGAAGAAGTAGAAGAAGAAGAAGAAGTATAAGAAGAAGAAGGTGAAGGCGATGTTGAAGAAGAGGAGAAGGAAGAAGATGAAGAAGAAGAAGACGAAGAGGAAGAGGAAGAAGAAGAAGAAGAAGAAGAAGAAGCTGAATAGAATGAATAATAAAAGTATTAATATTAATAATAATTATAAAAGTAATAATAATAATAAAAAGAAAAAGAAGAAGAAGACAAAGGAGAAGGAGAAGAATAAAAAGAATAAGAACAAAAAGAAGAAAAAAAAGAGGAAAAAGAAAAGGAGAATAACACTAAGTAGAAGAAGTAGAAGAAAAAGAAGTAAAAGAAGAAGGATACGATGGAGAGGAAGATGAAGAAGAAGGAGAAGGAGAAGAAGAAAAAGAAGACAAAGGAGGAGGAGGCATAGAAAAATAAGCAAAAGAAGAAGAAGAAGAACAAGGAGGAGGAGAAGAAAAAGAAGAAGAAGAAGAAGTGAAAGAACAAGAAGAAGAAGAAGGAGAGGAACATGAAGAGGAAGAAGAAGAAGGATGAGGAGGAAGAGGAAAAGAAAAAGAAGGGAATGAAGGAGAAGGGGAACAAGAATAAGAAGGAGAAGAAGAAGAAGAAGAAGAAGAAGAAGAAGAAAAAGAAGAAGGGGAAGAAAAGAAAAGGAGGAACAAGAAGAAGCAACAAAAGAAGAAGAAGAAGAACTAGAAGGAGAAAAAGAAGGAGAAGAAGAAGGACAAGGAGAAGAAGATGAAGAGAAGTATAGGAAGAAGAAATAGAAGATGAAGAAGATGAAGAAACGAAAGGAGATGGAGAAGAAGAAGAGGAAGAAGAAGAAGTAGAAGAATTGGAATAAGAAGAGGAAGAAGAGTCTGAAGATGAAAAAGAAGAAGGAGAAGAAGAATAATAATATTAATAACAATAATACAAAAAATAATAGTAATAATAATAACAATAATAACAATGATAAGAAGAAGAAAAAAGGAAGAAGAAGAAAAGAGGAAGAAGAAGAAAAGAGGAAGAAGAAGCATAAGAAGTAGAAAAAGAAGATGAAGAAGAAGAAAAAGAGGAAGAAAAAGATGAAAAAGGATAAGAATAAAAAGAAGAACAAGTACAAAAAAGAGGAGAAAAAGAAGAAGAGCAGCAAGAAGAAGGAGTAGATTTAGAAGAACAAGAAGGAGAGGAAGTTTAAGAAGTAGAAGAAGAAGGAGAAGAAGGAAAAGGAAAAGAAGAAG
>JAIUJO010001092.1:0-2500 GCA_023846275.1 Vanilla planifolia
TGCCCTTACCCCAAAAAACAGAATACAAAAAATTGGCAAAACTTAAAATAACTTGAGGTGAAATAAGAGGCACACATGATAAAAAATTAAAGGAATAAAGATTGAGAGATTGTTGAAGCAATAACCTCTAATTTCGGAATCCTTCTTGCCACTTTCTCTTTGCAAAATAGGAAGCACCGTATTCACTTGATTTTGTTCAAAGTCGTGATCTGAAAGCTTTGAGATCTTAGCAAAATGTAACCTCTAGAAGTTCTTCAATCTTCCCTATTTATGGAGCTTAAATTTGAGCTCTAAAATCACTCCCAACAGCTCTTAAAATCAACTAGCAGTTTTGGTAACGGACGAAAAACAGCTACCGTCTGATTCGAGCCCAAACACAGACGGCACTGATTGAATCTCGAATTTACAGTTTCAGATTAATCCCGTCCGTTCAATCTGCGCGGGCTTGATCTGAGCATTTGGATTCCACGCATGCTGTCTTGTATGTATTAATATAATGTGTTCTGGCATAATTTAAATTTAAACAGTTTACCTTAGTGGCTTCGCGTCTTGGTGCATATCAGTGCAGCCTGGGTTCGATTCTTCTACATGTCATTTTAGGCTGAATAATCTCAACCGTCCGATTGTGCTTATTCTTCTGATTTCTTTGATGGTAAGGTTAGAATTTAGTCCCACATCGTGGAAAATGCTTTGCCATTACGCTTTAAAACTAATTCGCTTCCTTTTACTCTCGAGCCTCTGTGGGGTTCGCTCGCCCTTCCTTAACAAGGATTTTATCACTTGGTTTGAGTTGACTTGATCTTGCACTGTTCCGTCGTTGCCTGCGACCTGAAATTTCTGTGCTCCGTTCAGTGTTGCCTGTGGCCTCAATTGCTTTGGACTATGGGCGCCCCTACCAGGTCAACCCACTAATTTTTTATATTTATTATTATTTTTTTTTTAAATTACTAAAAGCCTGGATGGGCCAATGGTCTGGTCGGGTCGACCCGCCCAATGCTACAGTGAAAATTCCTGAGAGTAACATTGTTTCTGAGTGTTTTGTGGGATTTTTTGTGCCAAAATATTTAATATAAGTATACCAAAATAATTTTATATTAACATAGTATATAGGTTTTCTAAATGACTATGAAAAGAAATTCATGAAAACTAATTCCTAAATAATTTTAAAAAATCGAATACCAATGTCTATACTTTTTATCAATCAAGCTTGGCCCAAAAATAAAAATTCAATAATTATTAATTTTATAACATTTTTAAATATTAATACTACTTGTGTGCCACATCATCTCAAAATTTCGACATATCAAATTTAAGAAAAATAAAAAGAAAATCATGTATGAAAGCCTTAGTACATGTCTTCAATTTCCTTGAAGCTTGCCATGACTCCAAAAGCCTTGAAGACCACTATTTTAGGCATTTAAAATTCATGGCTTGTTTTAATTGAATATTAAAAATTTTGTTTAGAACAAGCCCATATGAACTATAAACATTTATTCTTGACTCATCAAACACAAGAGTGTAACAGCATCTTCCTTTTCCTCTTTTTCTTTTTCTTCTTCTACTTCTTCTTCTACTTCTTCTCCTTCTTCTTCTTCTTCTTTTTCCTCTACTTCTTTTTCTTGTTCTTCTTCTACTTCTCCCTCTTCTTCTTCTTCTTCTTTTTCTTCTTTTTCTTCTTCTTTTTCTTCGAAGAAGAAGAAGAAGAAGGAGGAGAAGAAGAAGAAGGAAAAGAAGAAGGAGAAGACAAAGAAGAAGAAGAAGAAGAAGAAGGAGATGAAGACGAAGAAGAAGTAGAAGTAATAGAAGAAGAAGAAGAAGAAGAAGAAGAAGCTAATAAAGAAGAAGAAGAAGAAGAAGAGTAAGAAGAAGAAGAAGAAGAAGAAGAGGGAGAGGAAGAAGAAGACAAAGAAATGGAAGAAGAGGACGAGGAGGAAGAAGCAGAAGAACAAGAAGAAGAATAAGAATAAGAATAATAAGAAAAAGAAGAAAACAAAGGAGAAGAAGAAGAAGAAGAGGAAGGATTGGAAGAAGATGGAGAAGAAGATGGAGAAGAAGAAGGAGAACTGGACAAAGAAAAGAAGGTTGAAGAAGAAGCAGAAATAGAAGAAGAAGAAGAAGAGGAGGAGGAAAAAGAAAAGAAGAAGAAGAATAAAAAGAAGTTGATGATGATAAAGAAGAAGAAGAAGAACAATTAGAAGGGAAAAAAGAAGAAGAAGATGTTGAAGAAGAAGAAAAGAAGAAGAAAGAGGAGAAGAAGAAGATGAAAAAGAAGAAGAGGAAGAAGTAGAAGGAGAAGAAGAGTAGAAGAAGAAGAAGATGAAGAAGAAGGAGAAGAAGTAGAAGAAGAAGAAGAAGAAAGAGAAGAAGAAGTAAAAGAAGAAAAATATTAGAAGGAGAAGAAGAAGAAGGAGAGGAAGAAGAAGAAGAAGAAGAAGAAGAAGAAGAAAATGTAGTACAAGAAGAAGAAGAAGAGGAAGAAGATGCAGAGAAAGAAGACGAA
>JAIUJO010001092.1:7500-15000 GCA_023846275.1 Vanilla planifolia
AGAAGACGAAGAAGAAGAAGAAGAAGAAGAATAAGAAGGCATGGAAGAGGAAGAAGAAGAGAAGAAGAAGAAGAAGAAATAAAAGAAGAGAAGAAGAAGAAGAAGAAGAAGAAGAAGAAGAAGAAGAAGAAAAAGAAGAAGAAGAAGAGGAAGAAGATGAAGGAGAGGAGGAAGTGGAGGAAGAGGGTAGAAGGGAAAGAAGAAGAAGAAGAAGAATAAGAATAAGAAGAAGACATGGAAGAAGAAGAAGAACAAGAAGAAGAGAAATAGAAGAAGGGAGAAGAAGAAGATGAAGAAGAAGAAGAAAAAGAAGAACAAGAAGAAGGAGAAGAAGAGAAAGAAGAGAGAAGAAGAAGAAGAAGAAGAAGAGGAAGAAGAACAAGGACAAGAAGAAGAAGAAGAAAAAGAGAAGAAGAAGAAGAAGAAGAAGAAGAAGAAGTGGAGAAGGAAGAAGAGGTAGAAGAAAAGGAAGGAGAAGAAGATGAACAAGTAGAAAAAGAGGAAGAAGAAAAAGAAGAAGAACAAGAAGAAGGAGAAGAAGAAGAAGGAGAAGAAGAAGAAGAAGGAGAAGAAGAAGAAGGAGGAGAAGAGAAGAAGAAGGAGAAGAAGATGTAGAAAAAATAGAAGAAGGAAGAAGAAGAAGAAGAAAGAGAAGGAGAAGAAGAAGAACAAGAAGAAGATGCGGAAGATGAGAAAGGCAGAGAAGATGACAAAGAAAAGGAAGAAGAAGAAGAAGAAGAAAAAGAATATCAAGAAGAATAAAAAGAAGTAGTAGAAGAAGAAGAAGGAGAAGAAGAAGGAGAAGGAGAAGAAGAAGGAGAAGAAGAAGAAGGGTGAAGAAGTAAGAAGAAAGAGTTGAACAGGAAGGGAAGGAAGAAGAAGAAGGTGAAGAAAAAGCAGGAGGAGGAGAAGAAGAGGAAGTAAGAGGAAGAAAAAGAAGAGGAAGAAGAAGTAGAAAGAAGACAAAGAAGGAGAAGAAGAAGTAGAAGATGAAGAAGAAGTGGTAGAGGAGGAAGAAGAAGTAGGAGAAGAAGGTGAAGAAGAAGAAGAAGAAGAAGAAGATGTAGAAGAAGGAGAAGGAGAAGGAAAAGAAGAAGAAGAAGCTGAAGAAGTAGAAAAAGGGGAGAAGAAGAAGAAGAAGAAGAAGAAATGAAGAAGAAGAAGAAGGTGAAGAAGAAGAAGAAGAAGAAGAACGAAGAAGAAGAAGAAACAAAAAATGAAAAAGAAGTAGAAAAGGGGAAGAAGAAGAAGAAGACGAAGAAGAAGAAGTAGAATAAGAAGAAGAAAAATGCAAAGAAGAAGGTGAAGAATAAGAAGTAGAAGAAGAAGAGGAAGAAGAAGAAGAAGAAGAAGAAGAAGAAGAAGAGATAGAAGAGGAAGAAGACAAAGAAGAAGAAGAAGTTGAAGAAGTGGAAAAAGAGGAGGAACAAGTAGAAAAAGGGGAAGAAGAAGAAGAAGAAGAAGAAGAAGATGATGAACAAGAAGAAGAAGGAGAAGAAGAAGAAGAAGAAATATGTGAAGAAGAAAGAAGAAGAAGATGAGAAGAAGAAGAAGAAGAGATAGAAGGAGAAGGAGAAGAAGACGAAGAAGAAGAAGTTGAAGAAGAAGAAAGGAGAAGAAGAAGAAGAAATAGAAGAAGAAGAAGAAGAAGAAGAAGAAGAAATAGAAGAAGAAGAAGAAGAAGAAGAAGAAGAGGAAGCTGAAGTGGAAGATGAAAAATAAGATGAAAAAGAAAGAAGAAGAGAAGAAGTCGATGATGTTCAAGAAGAAGAAGATAAAGAAGAAGAAGAAGAAGAAGAAGAAGAAGAAGAAGAAATAGAAGAGGAAGAAGATGAAGAAAAGGAAGAAGAGGAGGAAGAGCAAGAAGAAGAAGACGTAAAAGAAAAAGAAGAAGAATAAGTCGAAGAAGAAAAAGAAGAAATAGAAGAAAGAGTAAAAGAAGAATTAGAAGAAGAAGAAAAAGAAGAAAAAGAAGAAGATAAAGAAGAAGAAGTAGAGGAAGAAGAAGAAGAAGAAGAAGAGGAAAAAGAAGAGGGACGAAGAAGAAGAAGAAGAAAAGAGGAAGAAGAAGAAGAAGAACAAGAAGAAGAGAAGAAGAAGAACAAGAAGAAGAAGAAAGAAGGTGAAGAAGAAGAAAATGAAGGAGAAGAAAAAGAAGAAGGAGAAGAAGAGGATGTAGTGGAAGAAGAAGATGAAGAGGAAGAGGAAGTAGAAGAAGAAGAAGAAAAGAAAACATAGAGGAGAGAAGAAGAGAAGAAGAAGAAAAAGACGAGGAAGAGGTAGAAGAAGATAATGAGGACGAAGAATAGTTGGAAGAAAAAGAAGAGAAGAAGAAGAAGATGTAGAAAAAGAAGAAAAAGGAGAGGAAGAAGTAGGAGAGAAAAGGAAGATAAACAAGGAAGTAGAAGGAGAAGGGAGAAGAAGAAGAAGAGGAAGAAGTTGGAGTGGAAGAAAGGGGAGGAAGACATAGAAGAGGAAGAAGAGGAAGAAGAAGAGAAGAAGGAAGAAGAAGAAGAAGAAGAAATAGATGAAGAAGAAGATGAAGAAGCAAAAGAAGAAGAAGTTGTTGAAAAAGAAAAAGGAGAAAGAAGAATAATAAGTGGATTAAGAAGGAGTGGGTGAAGAAGAAAAAGAATGAGAACGAGAAGAAGAAAGAAGACAAAGAAGCAAAAGAAGAAGAGGTAGAAGAATAAGAAGAAATGGAAGAAGAAAATAGTAGTAGTAAAAGAAGAAGAAGAGGAAGAAGAGGAGGAAGAAGAAAAGGAGAGGAGGAGGAAGAAGAAGATGAAGAAGAAGAATTAGAATTAGAAGAAGAAGAAGAAGAAGATGGGTCAAGAAGAAGAAGAAGACAAAGAAGAAGAAGTGAAAGAAGAGAAGAAGAAGAAGAGGAAGAAGAAGAAGAAGAAGAAGATGTAGAAGTAGAAGAGGAAGTAGAAGAAGAAGAAGAAGTAGTAGTAGTAGAAGAAGAAGTAGAAGAAGAAGAAGAAGATGAAGAAATAAAAGAAAAAAAGAAAAAGAAGAGGAAGAAGAAGAAGAGAAGAAGAAGAAGTAGAAGAAGAAAAAGGAGGAAGATGAAGAAGAAGAAGAAAAGAAGAGCAACAAGAAGGAGAAGAAGAAGAACACGAAGAAGAAGAAGAAGAAAGAGAAGAAGAAGAAAGAGAAGAAGAAGAAGAAGAAGAGGACGAAGAAGAATGGGATGAAAAAGTAGAATAATTACAAGGAGAAGAAGACGATGACAAAGAAGTAGAATAAAGAAGAAGAAGAAAATGAAAAAGATGGAGAAGAAAGGGAAGAAGAAGGAAGAAGAAGTAGAGGAAGTTGAACAAGGAGAAGAAGAAGAATATAAGGTTACGAAGAAGAAGAAGAAGAAAAGGATAGAGGAGGTGCAGAGGAGACGAAGAAGTAGTAGTAGTAGAAGGAGAAGAAATGTAAGAATAATAAGAAAAAGTAGCTAAAGAAGAAGAAGTAGCAAAAGTGGAAGAAGAAGAAGGAAGACGAGGAAAAAGAAGAAGCGAAAGTAGAAGAAGAAGTAGAAGAAGAAAAAGAAGTAGAAAAAGAAGACGACAAAGAAGAGGAGGATGCAGAAGAAGTGTATGAGGAACTAGAAGAATGAAGAGGGAAAAGAAGTAGAAAAGAAGAATAAAAAGAAGAATAGGAATAAGAATAACAATAAGAAGAAGAAGAAAAAGAAGAAGGAGAAGGAGAAGAAGAAAAAGTAGTAGAAGAAGAAGAAAAAAAAAAAGAAGAAGAAGAAGAAGATGAAGAAGAAGATTAAGACTAAAAAAGAGATGATTAAGATTAAGAAGAAGAAGAAGAAGAATTAGAAGAACAAGAAGAGGAAGAAGAGGAAGAACAATAAGTAGTGCAAGAAAAAGATGAAGAAGTAAAGGAAAAAAAGTAGAACAGAAGCAGAAGAAAATGAAGTAGAAGTAGGGGAAGAGGAAAAAGAAGAAGAAAAAGAACAAGAAGAACAACGTTAAGATTAAGAAGAAGAAGAAGAAGAAGAAGAAGAGGAAGAAGACGAAGAAGAAGAAGAAGAAGGAGAAGAAGAAGAAGTAGAATAAGAAGAAGAAGAAGAAGAAGAAGAAAAAGAATAAGTAGAAGAAGTAAGAGAAGAAGAAGGAGAAGAGAAGGAGGTGGAAGAAGAAGAAGAAGAACAAGAAGAAGAAGGAGAAGAAAAAGAAGAAGAAGAAGAAGAAGAAGGAGATGAAGAAGAAGATTAAAAAGTAGTAGAAGAAAAAGAAGAAGTTGGAGAAGAAGAAGAAGAAGAGGAAGAAGAAGATGAAGTAGTAGTAGTAGAAGAAGAAGAAGAAGAGACAAAAAAAGTTGTAGTAGTAGTAGAACAAGAGGAAGAAAAAGAAAAAAATATAGAAGAAGAAGAAGAAGAGGGGGAGTTGGAGGAGGAAGAAGATGATGAAAAGGAAGAAGAAAAGTAGAAGACGAAGAAGTAGAAGAAGAAGAAGAAGTAGAAATGGAAGAAGAAGAGTAAGTAGTAGATGAAAAGGAAAAAGATGATGAAGAAGTAGAAATAGAATAAGTTAAAGAAGAAGAGTAGGAAAAAGAAGAAGAAGAAGAAGAAGAAGAAGAAGAAAATGAACAAGAATTAGAAGAAAACATAAAAGAAGAAAAAGATGAAGGAGAAGGAAACGATGAAGAAGTAGAGCACGAAGAAGAAAATGAAAAAGAAGAAGATGATGATGATGATGAAGAAGAAGAAGAAGAAAGAGAGGAAGAAGAAGAATGAGAAGAAGAGGAACAAGAAAACGAAGAAGAATAGTTGGTGAAGAAGAAGAGGATGAAGAAGAACAAGAATTTGAAAGAGAAGAAAAGAAGCGAAGAAGCACAAGAAGAAGAAGAAGAAGAAGAAGAATAATAATAATAATAATAATAATAAGGAGAAAGAGAAGAAGAAGAAGAGGACAAAGAACTAGAAGAAGAGGAAGAAGAACAGGAGGAAGAAGAAGAAGAAGAAGAAGAAGAGGAAAAAGGCAAAGCAGAGGTCGTGAAGAAGAAGATGAAAATTAAGAATAAGAAGAAGAAGAAAAGGAGGAGGTGGAAGAATAAGGATTAGTAGAAGAAGAAGAAGAAGAAGAAGATGAAGAAGAGGAACAAGAAGAAGAAGAAGATGATGATAATGTTGGAGAAGAAGATGAAGATGTAGTAGTAGTAGTTGCAGTAGTAGTAGTAGTAGAAGAAGAAGAAGAGGAAGAAGAATAGTAGAAGAAGTAGAAGATGGAGAAGAAGAACAACAAGAAGTAGAAGAACAAGAAAAAGAATAATAATAGGAATAAGAATAAGAATAACAATAAGAAGAAGAAGAAGAAGAAGGAGAAGAAGAAGAAGAAAAGAAGTAGAAGAAGAAGAAGAGGAGGAGGAGGAAGAAGAAGAAGAAGAAGAAGATGAAGAAGAAGAAGAAGACGAAGAAGAAGGAGAAGAATAATAAGAAGAAGAAGAAGAAGAAGAAGATTAAGATGATGAAGGACAAGAAGAAAAGAAGACGAAGAAGAAAAAAAGAAAAAGAGAAGAAGAAATAGAAAACAAAGAAGAAGAAGAAGATGATGATGATGAAAAATAAGAAAATGAAGAAGGAGTAGAAGATGATGGAGATGATGAAAAAGAAGAAGAAGATGAATAAGAGGAGGAAGGAGAAGAATAAGAAGAAGGAGATGAAGAAGAACACTTGGATGAAGAAGATGAGGGTGTAAAAAAAGCAGAATTAGAAGGAGAGTAATAGAAGGCGAAGAAGCAAAAGAAGAAGAAGAAGAAGAAGAAGAAGAAGAAAAAGAAGAAGAAAAAAAAGGAGAAGAAGAAGGAGAAGAAGGCAAAGAAGAAGAAGAAGAAGAAGAGGAAGACGAAGAAGATGTTGATGAAGAAGAAGAAGAAGAGGAAGAAGTAGTTCAAGAAGCAGAAGAAAAAAAAGAAGATCAAGAAGAAGAAGAAGAAGAAGAAGAATAAGAACAAGAAGAAGAAGAAGAAGGAGGAGGAGAAGAAGAAGATGAAGAAGAAGAAGATGAAGAAGAGGAAAAAAAGTAGAAGAAGAGGAAGAAGAAGAAGTAGAAGAAGAAAAGGAAGTGGAAGAAGAAGAAGAAGTAAGAGAAGAAGCAGAAGAAGGAGGAGGAGGAAGAGAAGAAAAAGAAGAAGAAGAAGGTGAAGAAGAGGTAGAAGAAAAAGTGGTAGAACAAAATTAAAAAGTAGAAAATGAAGAAGAAGAAAATGAGGAAGAAGAGGAAGAAGGAGAAGAAGAAGTAGAAGAAGAAGGAGAGGAAGAAGAAGGAGAAGAAGAAGAAATAGAAGTGGACGAAGAAGAAGTGGACAAAAAAAAAGACGAATGAAAAGTAGAAGAGGATGACTTAGAAGCAGACGAAGAAGGAGAAGGAGAAGTAGAGAAAGAAGAAGAAGAAGAAGAAGTAGAATAAGAAGAAGAAGAAGAAGAAGAAGAAGAAGGATAAGGAGAAGAACAAGAACAAGATATATAAGTGGACGAAGAATAATAGTAAGAATAATAATAAGAAGAAGAAGAAAAATAAGAGGAAGAAGAAGAAGAAGAAGAAGAAAAAGAAGAAGAAGAAGAAGAAGTTGAAGAAGAAGAAGAAGAAGAAGCAGAAGAAGTAGAAGAAGAAGAAGAAGGAAAAGATTAAGAATAAGAAGAACATGAAGAAGCAGAAGAGGAAGAAGAGGAACATGAAGAAGAAGAAGAAGAAGAAGAAGAAGAAGAAGAAGAATAAGAAGAAGAGGAAGAAAAATAAGAAGAAGAAGATGAGGAAGACGAAAAAGTAGAAGCAGAAGCAAAAGAAGAAGAAGAAGAAGAAGAAGAAGAAGGGCAAAATGAAGAAGAAGAGGAAGATAAAGATGAAAAAGAAGAATAATAATAAGACTAAGAAGAGGAAGATGAAGAATAACAAGAAGAAGAAGAAGAAGAAAAACATGAAAAAAAAGTGGAAGATGAAGAATAACAAGAAGAAGAAGAAGTAGAACAACAACAAGAAGAAGAAGAAAAAAAGAATAAGTGGTAGTTCAAGAAGTAGAGGAAGAAGAAAAAGAAGCAGAAGAAGAAGAAGAAGAAGAAGAAGAAGAAGAAGAGGAAGATGTAGTAGATGAAGAAACAGGAGAAGAACAAGAAGACGTGGAAGAAGAAGAAGAAGAAGAAGAACGAGATGAAGAATGAGAAGATTAAGAAGAAGAAGAAATAAATGGAGAAGAAGAAGAAGAAGAAAAACAAGTAAAAGGAGAAGAAGTAGAAGAAGAAGAAGAAGAAGAAGAAGAAGAAGAAGAAGATGTGGAAGAAGAAAAAGAAGAACGAGATGAAGAAGAAGAAGATTAAGAAGAAGAAGAAATAGAAGAAGGAAAAGCAGAAGAAGATGTAGTAGAAGAAGAAGAAGTAGAAGAAGAAAAAGAAGAAGATGTAAAAGAAGAAGTGGTAGTAGTAGTAGAAAAACAAGAAGAAGAAGGAGAATAAGAAAAAGAAGAAGTGGAAGAAGAGGAAGAAGAAGAAGCAAAAGA
>JAIUJO010001092.1:20000-30000 GCA_023846275.1 Vanilla planifolia
AAGAAGAAGCAAAAGAAGAAGAAGTAGAAGAAGAAGAAGAAGAGAAAAAGAAGAAAAAAATACCAGGAGAAGGAGCAGAAGATGGAGAACAAGAAGAAGGAGGAGAAGAAGAAGAACGAGAAGAAGAAGAAGAAGAAGAAGAAGGAGAAGGAGATGAAGAAGAAGAAGAAGGAGAAGAAGTAGAAGAGGAAGAAGAAGAAGAATTAGAAGAAAAAGAAGAAGAAGAAAAAGAAGTAGAAGGAGTAGAAGAAGTAGAAGAAGGTGAAGAAGAAGAAGAAGAAGAAGAAGAAGGAGAAAAAGAAGAAGTAAGAGGAAGAAAAAGAAGAAGAGGTGGAAGAAGACGAAGAAGAAGAAGAAGTACAACTATAATAATAATAATGATAATAATAATAGTAGTAATAATAACAATAATAATAATAATAATAATAATAATAATAATAATAAAATGAAAATCTAGTTGTAGTAGAAGAAGAAGAACAACAACAACAATAAGAAGATGAACAAGAAGAAGAAGATGAAGAAGAAAAAGAAGATGGAAAAGAAGAAGAAAAAGCAAAAGTAGAAGAAGAAGAAGAAAAAAAAGAAGAAGAAGGCGAAGAAGAAGAAGTAGAAGAAGTAGAAGAAGGAGGAGGAGGAGCAGAAGAAGTAGAAGAAGAAGAACAAGAAGAACAAGAACAAGAAGTGGAGGAGAAAGAAGAAGAAGAGGAAAAAGAAGAAGAAGAAGAAGAAGAAGAAGAAGAAGAAGAAGAAGACAAACTTCAACAAGAAGAAGAAGGTGAAGAAGTTGAGGAAATTGAAAAAGTTGAGGAAGAAGAAGAAAGAGTAAAAGAAGAAGAAGAAGAAGAAGAAGAAGAAGAAGAAGAAGAAGAAGATGAAGAAGAAGAAAAAGAAGAAGAAGAAGAAGAAGAAGAAGAAGAAGAATAGAAGAAGAAGAAGAAGAAAGAAGAAGAAGATGAAGTAGAAGAAAAGGAAGATGGGGTTGAAGATGAAGAAGAGGAAGAAGAAGAAGAAGAAGAAGAAGAAGAAGAAGTAGCATAAGAAGAAGAAGAAGAAGAAGATGAAGAAGATGAAGAACAAAAGAAGAAGGTTAACAAGAAGAAGAAGAAGTAGTTGAAGAAGAATAAAATGGAGAAGAAGGAGATGAATAAATGGATAAGGAACAAATGGTTGAAGAAGAAGAAGAATGAGAAGGAGAAAACAATGAAGACGAAAAATCAGAAGAAGAAGAAGAAGAAGGCGAAGTGCAACAAGAAGAATAAGAAGAAGAAAGAAAGAAAGAAAGAAAAAGAATAAGAAGAAGTAAAAGAAGAGGAAGAAGAAGAAGAAGAAGAAGAAGAAGAGGAAGAAGAAGAAGACAAAGAAGAAGAAGAAAAGGAGGATGAAGAGGAGGACGAAGAAGTAGAAGTGAAAGAAAATTAAGAAGAAGAAGAAGAAAAGGAAGAAAAAGGAAAAAATTAAGAAGGAAGAGAAGAAGAAGAATAAGAAGAAAAAGGAGAAGAAGAAGAAGTAAAAGAAAAAGAAGAAGAAAAAGAAGAACAATTAGAAGAAGGAGAAGAAGAGGTGGGAGGAGAAGAAGGAGAAGAAGGAGAAGAAGAAGAAGGAGAAGAAGGAGGAGGAGTAGAAAAAGAAGAAGAAGAAGAAGAAGAAGAAGAACAAGAAGAAGAAGAAGAAGAAAAAGGTGACAAAGAAGAAGAAGAAGAAGAAGAAGAAGAAGTAGTAGTACTAGTAGAAGAAGAAGAAGAAGAAGAAGAAGATGAAGAGGAAGAAGAGGACAAACAGGAAGAAGTGGAAGGAGAAGAAGAAGAAAAAAAAGAAGAAGAAGAAGAAGAAGAAGATGAAGAAGAAGAGGAGGAAGAAGAAGATGAGGAAGAAGAAGGAGGCAAGGAAGAAGAAGAAGAAGCACAAGAAGATAAAGAAGAAGTGAAGAGGAAGAAGAGAAAGAAGAAGAAGGAGAAGTAGTAGTAGTAGAAGAAGAAGAAGAAGAAGTAGAAAAAGAAGAAGAAGAAGAAGAAGGAGAAGAAAAGAAGAAGTAGACGAAGAAGTAGAAGAATGAGAAGGAGAAGAAGAAGAAGAAGAAGAATTTAGAAGAAGAAGAGGAAGAACAAGAAGAACAAGAAGAAGAAAAGAAGAAGCAGAATATGACGAAGAAGAAGGAGAAGAAGCAGAAGAAGAAGAAGAAGAAGATCAAAAAGAAGCAGAAGATGATGAAGAAGAAAATGAAGAAGAAGAAGAAGAAGAAGAAGAAGAAGAGGAAAAAGAAGGAAGAAGAAGAAATAGATGAAAAAGAAAAAGAAGAAGAGGAAAAAGAAGGAGAACAAGACGTAGGAGAAGAAGAAGAAGGAGAATAAGGAGAAGCAGAAGTAGAAGAACAAGAAAAAGAAAAACAAGAAGAAGAAGAAGAATTAGAAGAATAATATTAATAATAATAACAATAATAAGAAGAAGAAGAAGGAAAAAATGAAGAAGAAGAAGAACATGAAGGGAAGGAAGAAGAAGAAGAAGAAGAAGAAGAAGAAGTAGAAGAAGAAGAAGAACATGAAGAAGAAGAAGAAGAAGACGAAGAAAAAATAGAAGTGGAAGTGCAAGAACAAGAAGAAGAAGGAGAAGAAGGTAAAGAAGAGGTAGAAGTAAAGGAAGAGGACGAAGAAGATGAAGCAGAAGAGAAGGAAGAGGAAGAAGAAGAAGAGGAGGAAGAGGAAGAAGAAGAAGAGGATGAAGAAGGAGGAGGAGAAGAAGAAGAAGAAGTTGAAGAGCTAGAAGGAGAAGAAAGGGAAGAAGAAGAAGAAGAAGAAGTAAAAGAAGAAGAAGAAGAAGATGTAGAAGAAGAAGAAGAAGAAGAAAAAGTACAAGAAAAAGGAGAAGAAGAAGAAGAAGAAGAAGAAGAACAGGAGGAAGAAGAAGAAGAAGAAGAAGAAGAAGAAGGGAAAGATGGGGAAGAAGGAAAGAAGAAGAGGAAGAAGACGAAGAAGAAGAGGAAGCAGAAGAAGTAGAAGAAGAAGAATAAGAAGAAGAAGAACAACATGAAGAGAAAGAAGAAGAAGAAGAGAAAGAAGAAGAAGAAGAGAAAGAAGAAGAAGATGAAAAAAAGATGAAAAAGAGGTGGAGGAATAAGAATAAGAAGAAGAAAAAGAAGAAGAAGAAGAAGTAGAAGAAGAAGAAGAAGAGGAAGATTAGGTAGAGGTGGAAGAAGGAGTAGATGAAGGAAAAGAAGAAGAAGTGAAAGAAGAAGAAGAAGAAGAAGAAGAAGATGGAGAGGAAGAATAAGAAGAATAACGAAAAAAGATGAAGAAGTAGAAGTAGAAGAATAAGAAGATGATGAAGAAGAAAAAGAATAAGAAGAAGAAGAAGAAAAAGTTGAAGAAGAAGAAGAAGAAAAAGTTGAAGAAGAAGAAGAAAAAGAAGAAGAAGAAGAAGAAGAAGAAGAAGAAGAAGAATATTAAGAAGAAGAAAAAGAAGTAGTTTAGGTAGAAAATCAGGAAGAAGAAGAAGAAGATGAAGAAGAAAAAGAAGAATAAGCTAAAGAAGTAGAAGAATAAGAAGAAGAAGAAGAAAAAGTAGTAGTAGTAGAACAAGTAGAAGAAGGAGAAGAAGAAGAAAAAGAAGAAGAAGATAAAGTAATAGAAGAAGAAGTAGAGGGTGAAGATGGTGAAGAAGAAGAAGAGGAAGAAGAAGGAGAAGAAGAAGAAGAAGAAGAAGAAGAAGAAGAAGGAAAAAGAAGAAGAAGAAGAGGAAAAGAAAGAAAAAAAAAAGAAAAATAGGAACATGAATAAGAATAAGAAGAATAAGAAGAAGAAGAAGAAAATGAAGAAGAAGGAGAAGGAAAAGAAGAAAAAGTAGTAGAAGAAGAACAAAAAGAAGAAGAAGAAGAAGAAGAAGAGGAAGAAGAAGAACAAAAAGAAGAAGTGGAAGAAGAAGAACAAAAAGAGGAAGAAAAAGCAGAAGCAGAAGAAGATGAAGAAGCAGAAGGGGAAGAGGAAAATGAAGAAGAACAAGAACAAGAAGGACAAAATTAAGATTAAGAAGAAGAAGAAGAAGATGAAGAATAAGGATGAAGAAGAAGAAGAAGGAGAAGATAAAGATGGGGAAGAAGAGGAGGAGGAAGAAGAAGAAGAAGAAGTAGAAACACAAGAAGAAGAAGAAGAAAAAGAATAAGTAGAAGAAGTAAAAGGATAAAAAGAAGAAGAAGAAGAAGAAGAGGAAGAGGAGGAGGAAGAAGAAGAAGAAGAAGCAAAAGAACAAGAAGAAGAACGAGAAGAAACAGAATAATAATAAGAAGAAGAAGAAGAAGGAGATGAAGAAGAAGATAAAAAAGTTTTAGAAGAAGAAGAAGTTCGAGAAGAAGAAGAAGAAGAGGAAGCAGAAGATGAAGTAGTAAAAGAAGGAGAGGAAGAAGAAGAGACAGAGGTAGTAGTAGTAATAGAACAAGAAGAAGAAGAAGAAGAGGAGGACGAGGAGGTGGAGGAGGAAGAAGAAGACGAAAAGGAGGAAGAAAAGTAGAAGACGAGGAGGTGGAGGAGGAAGAAGAAGACGAAAAGAAGGAAGAAAAGTAGAAGACAAAGAAGAAGTAGAAGAATAAGAAGAAGAAGAAGAAGAAGAGGGAGAAGAAGAATAAGCAGTAGATGAAAAGGAAAAAGGTGATGAAGAAGAAGAAACAGAAGAAGATAAAGAAGAAGAAGAGTAGGGAAAAGAAGAAGAAGAAGAAGAAGCAGAAGAAGAAGAAAAAGAAAATGAACAAGAAGTAGGAGAAGAAAACAAAGAAGAAGGAGAACACGAAGAAGAAAATGAAGAAGGAGAAGAAGATGATGATGATGAAAAAGAAGAAGTAGTAGAAGAAGCAGGAGAATAAGAAGAAGAGGAACGAGAAGACGAAGAAGAATAGTGGATGAAGAAGAAGAGGATAAAGAAGAACAAGAATTTGAAGGAGAAGAGAAGAAGCGAAGAAGAAGAAGAAGAAGAAGAATTAAAAGAAGAGAAATAGTAATAATAATAAAAATAATAATAATAAAGAGAAGAAGAAGAAGAAGAGGACAAAGAAGTAGAAGAAGAGGAAGAAGAAGAGGAAAAAGAAGAAGAAGAAGAAGAGGAAAAAGGCGAAGCAGAAGTCATGAAGAAGGAGATGAAAATTTAGAATGAGAAGACGAAGAAGAAGAAGAAGAAGAAATGGAGGAGGTGGAAGAAGAAGGATTAGTAGAAGAAGAAGAAGAAGAAGAAGAAGAGGGACAAGAAGAAGAAGACGATGATAATGTTAGAGAAGAAGAAGAAGATGTAGTAGTAGTTATAGTAGTAGTAGTAGAAGAAGAAGAAGAGGAATAGTAGAAGAAGTAGATGATGGAGAAGAACAAGAAGAAGAAGATGAACAAGAAAAAGAATAATAAGAAGAATAAGAATAAGAATAAGAAGACGAAGAAGAAGAAGAAGAAGAAGAAAAAATGAAGAACAAGAAGAAGAAGAGGAGGAAGAAGAAGAAGATGATGATTATTATGAAGATGAATAAGAAGAAGAAAAAGAGGAAGACGAAGAAGATGGAGAAGAAGAAGAAGAAGAAGAAGAAGAAGAAAATTAAGATGATGAAGGAGAAGAAGAAGAAGAAGACGAAGAAGAAATAAAAGAAGAGAAGAAGAATTAGAAAACAAAGAGGAAGAAGAAGTAGATGATGATGAAAAATAAGAAAATGAAGAAGAAGAAGGAGAAGAAGATGAAGGGGATGATGAAAATGAAGAAGAGGAGGAAGGAGAAGAAGAAGAAGAAGGAGAATAAGAAGAAGAACAATTGGATGAAGAAGAGGAGGGTGAAGAAAAAGAAGAATGAGAAGGAGAAAAGAAGATGACTAAGTAGCAAAAGAAGAAGAAGAAGAAGAGGAAGAAGAAGAAGAAGAAGAAGAAAAAGAAGAGGAAAAAGAAGAAGAAAAAGAAGAAGGAGAAGAGGAAGAAGGAGAAGAAGGCAAAGAAGAAGAAGAAGAAGAAGAAGTAGAAGAAGTGGAAGAAGATGAAGAAGAAGAAGAAGAAGAAGAAGAAGAAGAAAAAGAAGAAGATCAAGAAGAAGAAGAAGAAGAAGTAAAAGAAGAAGAAGAAGAAGGAGAAGAAGAAGAAGATGATGAAGAAGAAGTAGAAGAAGAAGAGGAAGAAGAGGAAGAAGAGGAAGAAGATGAGGAAGAAGAAGAAGAAGAAGAAGAAGAAGAAAAGTAAGTGGAAGAAGAACAAGAAGTACAAGACAGAGAAGAAGAAGTGGAAGAAGAAGAAGAAGAAGAAGGAGAAGAAGAAGAAGAAGAAGGAGGAGGAGGAAGAGAAGAAGAAGAAGATGATGAAGAAAAGCTAGAAGAAAAAGTGGTAGAAAAAAATTAAAGAGAAGAAGATGAAGAAGAAGAAAATGAGGAAGAAGAAGGAGAAGGAGAAGGAGAAGGAGAAGAAGAAGAAGAAGAAGAAGGAGAGGAAGACGAAGGAGAAGAAGAAGAAATAGAAGAGGACAAAGAAGAATGGGTGGAAAAAGAAGAAGAATGAAAAGTAGAAGCAGAGGATGATTAGAAGCAGACGACGAAGGATAAGTAGAAAAAGTAGAAGTAGAGAAACAAAAACAAGTAGAAGCAGAACAAGAAGAAGAAGAAGAAGAAGAAAGATAAGGAGAAGAAGCAGAACAAGTTGTAGTAACGAAAGAACAATAATAGTCAGAATAATAAGAAGAAGATGAAGAAGAAGAAGTTGAAGAAGAAGAAGAAGAAGAAGAAAAAGAAGAAGAAGAACAAGAAGAAGTTGAAGAAGAAGAAGAATAAGAAGTAGAGGAAGCAGAAGAAGAAGAAGAAGAAGAAGAGGAAGAAGAAGTAGAAGAAGAAGAAGAAGGAAAAGATTAAGAATAAGAAGAACACGAAGAAGAAGAAGTAGAAGAAGAAGAAGAAGAAGAGGAACATGAAGAAGAAGAAGAAGAATAAGAAGAAGAAGAGGAAGGAAAAAAAGAAGAAGAGGAAGAAAAAAAAAGAAGAAGCAAAAGTAAAAGAAGAAGAACAAGAAGAAGAGCAAAACGATGAAGAAGAGGAAGATAAAGATGATGAAGAAGAAGAAGAATAAGACTAAGAAGAAGAAGAAGAAGAAGAAAAATGAGATTAAGAAGAAATAGAAGAAGATGAAGAAAAAGATGAGAATGAAGAAGTAAAAGGAATAAAAAAAGAAGAAGATAAAGAAATAATAAAAGGGAAGGAGAAGAGGAGGAGGAAGAAGAAGAAGAAGTAGCAGAAGAAGAAGAAGAAAAAAGTGAAAAAGAAGAGGAAGATGAAGAATAAGAGAAAGAAGAAGAAGTAGAACAGTAGGAAGAAGAAGAAGAAAAAAATGAATGAGGAAGTAGAAGAAGAAGTGGAAGAGGAAGAAGAAGAAGAAGCAGAAGAAGAAGAAGAAGAAGGAGAAGAAGAAGAAGAAGAAGAAGTAGATGAAGAAGAAGAAGAAGAAGAAAAAGAAGTTGAAGATGAAGAAGAAGAAGAAGAAGAAGAAGAACGAGATGAAGAAGAAGAAGATTAAGAAGAAGAAGAAAAAGAAAAATAGGAAGAAGAAGAAGTGGATGAAGAGGAAGATGTAGCAGAAGAAGAAGTTGTAGTAGTAGTAGAAAAAAAAGAAGAAGAAGGAGAAGACAAAAAAGAAGAAGTAGAAGAAGAGGAAGAAGAAGAAGAATAAAAAAGAAGAAGAAGAAAAAGAAGAAGAAGATGATGAAAAAGTAGAAGATGAAGAAGTGTAGAAGAAGAAGAAGAAGAAGAAGAAGAAAAAGAGGAAGAAGAAGATGGAGAAGAAGAAAGAGGAGGAGAAGAAGAAGAGTAAGAAAAAGAAGATGAAAAAGAAGAGATAGAAGGGGAAGAAGTGGAAGAAGAAGAAGAGAAAGATGAAGAAGGAGAAGAAGGAGAAAAAGAGAAGAAGAAGAAGAAGAGGAGGAGGGGGAGGAAGAAGAAGAAGCAGATGAAGAAGAAGAAGATGAAGGAGAAAACGAACAGGAGGACGAAGAAGAAAATGAAGAAGAAAAAGAAGTAGAAGAAAACGAAGACAAAGAAGAAGAAGACGAAGAAGAAGTAAAAGAAGAAGAAGAAGAAGAAGAAGAAGGATATTTAAAGGAATGAAAAAAGTAGAATAGTGGATGAAGAAGAAGAAGATAAAGTAGAAGAAGAATTTGAAAAAGAAGAGAAGAAGACTAAGAGGCAGAAGAAGAAGTAAAAGAATTACAAGAAGAAGAAGAAGAGGAAGACAAAGGAGTAGAAGGCGACGAAGAAGAAGAAGAGGAAGAAGAAGAGAAAGAAGGAGAAGAAGAAGCAGAAGAATAAGAAGAAGAAGAAGAAGAAGAAGAAGAAGAAAAGAAGACGAAGACGAAGCAAATTGTAAAAAAGTCAAGAAGAAGAAGAAGAAAAATAAGAAGGTGAAGAAGAAGTAGAAGAAGAAGAGCAGGAAGAAGAAATAGAAGAGGTAGAAGAAGAAGAAGAAGAAAAAGGAAAGAAAAAAGAGGAAGAGGAAGAAGAAGAAGAAGAAGAAGTAGAAGAAGAAGATGAAGAAACAGAAGAAAAAGAAATAGAAGAAGAAGATGAGGAAGAAAAAGGAGATGAAGAAGATGGAGAAAAAGAACTAGAAGAAGAAGAAGAGGAAGGAGAAGAAGAACAACAAGAAGAGGGAGGAAAAGAAGAAAAAGAAGAAGGCGAAGCAAATGAAGAAGAAGAACAAGAACAAGAACAAGAAGAAGGACAAGAAGAACAAGAAGAGGAAGAAGAAAGAGAAGGAGAAGAAGATGATGAAGATGAAAAATGGTAAGAAGAAGAAGAAGATGAAGAAGAAGAAGAAGAAGAATAAGGAGAAGAAGAAGAAGAAGAATAAGAAGAAGAAGAAGAAGAAGAAGAAGAAGGAGAAAAAGTAGTCATAGTAGAACAAGCAGAAGAAGAAGATAAAGTAGTAGAAAGAAAAGAAGAGGAAGAAGATGGAGAAGAGGAAGAAGAAGAAGAAGAAGGAGAACAAGATGTAGTAGAAGAAGAAGGAGAAAAGGAAGGAGAAGAGGAGGAGGAAGAAGAAGAAGAAGAAGAAGAAGAGGAAGAAGTAGAAGAAGAAGAATAAAAAGAAGAAAAAGAAGAAGAAGAAGGAAAAGATTAAGAATAAGAAGAACACGAAGAAGAAGAATAAGAAGGAGAAGAAGAGGAACATGAAGAAGAAGAAGAAGAATAAGAAAAAGAGGAGGAAGAAAAAAAGAAGAAGAGGAAGACGAAAAAGAAGAAGCAGAAGTAAAAGAAGAAAAACAAGAAGAAGAGCAAAACGATGAAGAAGAGGAAGATAAAGATGATGATGAAGAAGAAGAAGAAGAAGAAGAAGGGGATTAAGAAGAAAAAGAAGAAGAAGAAGAAAAAGATGAGAATGAAGAAGTAAAAGGAATAGAAGGAGAAGAAGATAAAGAAATAATAAAAATGGAAGGAGAAGAGGAGGAGGGAGAAGAAGAAGAAGAAGAAGAAAAAGTTCAAAAAGAAGAGGAAGATGAAGAATAAGAGAAAGAAGAAGAAGTAGAGCAGCAGGAAGAAGACGAAGAAAAAAATGAATAAGAAGTAGAAGAAGAAGTAGAAGAGGAAGAAGAAGAAGCAGAAGAAGAAGAAGAAGTAGAAGAAAAAGAAGAAGAAGAAGAAGTAGATGAAGAAGAAGAAGAAGAAGAAGAAGTGAAAGATGAAGAAGAAGAAGAAGAAGAAGAACGAGATGAAGAAGAAGAAGATTAAGAAGACAAAGAAACAGAAGAAGGGGAAGAAGTAGAGGAGGAGGAAGAAGAAAAAGATGTAGTAGAAGAAGAAGAAGTAGTAGAAGAAGAAGAAGATGTAAAAGAAGAAGTTGTAGTAGTAGTAGAAAAAAAAGAAGAAGAAGGAGAAGACGAAAAAGAAGAAGTAGAAGAAGAGAGAAGAAGAAGAAATAGAAGATGAAAAAGAAGAAGAAAATGAAGAAGAAGATGATGAAAAAGTAGAAGATGAAGAAGTGTAGAAGAAGAAGAAGAAGAAGAAGAAGAAGAAAAAGAG
>JAIUJO010001092.1:37500-40000 GCA_023846275.1 Vanilla planifolia
GAAGAAGAGGAAGAATAAAACTAAGAAGAAGAAGAAGAAGAAAGAAGAAGAAGGAGATTAAGAAGAAAAAGAAGAAGAAGAAGAAAAAGATGAGAATGAAGAAGTAAAAGGAATAGAAGGAGAAGAAGATAAAGAAATAATAAAATGGAAAGGAGAAGAGGAGGAGGAAGAAGAAGAAGTAGAAGAAGAAGAAAAAGTTGAAAAAGAAGAGGAAGATGAAGAATAAGAGAAAGAAGAAGAAGTATAACAGCAGGAAGAAGAAGAAGAAAAAAATGAATAAGAGGAAGTAGAAGAAGAAGTAGAAGAGGAAGAAGAAGAAGAAGTAGAAGAAGAAGAAGAGGAAGAAGAAGAAGAAGAAGCAGAATAAGAAAAAGAAGAAGAAGAAGTAGATGAAGAAGAAGAAGAAGAAGTGGAAGATGATGAAGAAGAAGAAGAAGAAGAACGACATGAAGAAGAAGAAGATTAATAAGAAGAAGAAACAGAAGAAGGGGAAGAAGAAGAGGAGGAAGAAGAAGAAGATTTAGTAGAAGAAGAAGAAGTAGTAGAAGAAGAAGAAGATGTAAAAGAAGAAGTGTTAGTAGTAGTAGAAAAAAGGGAGAAGAAGGAGAAGACGAAAAAGAAGTAGAAGAAGAGGAAGAAGTAGAAGTAGAAGATGAGAAAGAAGAAGAAGAAAAAGAGGAAGAAGATGATTAAAAAGTAGAAGATGAAGAAGTGTAGAAGAAGAAGAAGAAGAAGAAGAAGAAAAAGAGGAAGAAGAAGATGGAGAAGAAGAAAGACGAGGAGAAGAAGAAGAGTAAGAAAAAGAAGATGAAAAAGAACAGATAGAAGGGGAAGAAGTGGAAGAAGAAGAAGAGAAAGATGAAGAAGGAGAAGAAGGAGAAAAAAGAGAAGAAGAAGAAGAAAAGAAGAAGAGGAGGGGGAGGAAGAAGAAGAAGAAGCAGATGAAGAAGAAGAAGAAGCAGAAGAAGAAAACGAATGGGAAGACGAAGAAGAAAAAGAAGAAGTAGAAGAAGAAGAATAAGAAGAAGTAGAAGAAGAAGAAGAAGAAGAAGAAGAAGAAGATAAAGTAGAAGAAGAATTTGAAAGAGAAGAGAAGAAGACTAAGAGGTAGAAGAAGAAGTAAAAGAATAACAAGAAGAAGAAGTCGAAGAAGAAGAAGACAAAGGAGAGGAAGGCGACGAAGAAGAAGAACAGGAAGAAGAGAAAAATGGAGAAGAAGAAGTAGAAGAATAAAAAGAAGAAGAAGAAGAAGAAGAAGAAGAAGAAGAAGAAGAGAAGACGAAGACGAAAACGAATTGTAAAAAAGTCAAAAAGAAGAAGAAGAAAAATAAGAAGATGAAGAAGTAGAAGAAGAAGAGTAGGAAGAAACAGAAGAGGTAGAAGAAGAAGAAGAAGAAGAAGAAGAAGAAAAAGGAAAGAAAAAAGATGAAGAGAAAGAAGAAGAAGAAGTAGAAGAAGAAGAAGAAGAAGAAAGAGAAGAAGAAATAGAAGAAGATGAGGAAGAAAAAGAAGATGAAAAAGATGGAGAAAAAAAAACTAGAAGAAGAAGTAGAAGAAGAAGAAGAAGAAGAGGAAGGAGAAGAAGTAGAACAAGAAGAGGGAGGAAAAGAAGAAAAAGAAGAAGAATATGCAAATGAAGAAGAAGATGAAGAAGAAGAAGAAGAAGAAGAAGGACAAGAAGAACAAGAAGAGGAAGAAGAAAGAGAAGGAGAAGAAGATGATGAAGATGAAAGATGGTAAGAAGAAGAAGAAGAAGAAGAAGAAGAAGAATAAGAAGAAGAAGAAGAAGAAGAAGAATAAGAAAGAAGAAGAAGAAGAAGAAGAAGAAGAAGAAGAAGAAAAACAAGAAGAAAAAGAAGAAGAAGAAGAACAAGAAGGAGAAAAAGTAGTCATAGTAGAACAAGCAGAAGAAGAAGAAGAAAAAGAAGAAGAAGATAAAGTAGTAGAAGGAAAAGAAGAGGAAGAAGATGGAGAAGAGGAAGAAGAGGAAGAGGAAGGAGAAGAAGATGTAGAAGATGAAGAAGGAGAAAAGGAAGGAGAAGAAGAAGAGGAAGAAGAAAAAGAAGAAGAAGAAGAAGAAGAAGAAGATGGAAAAGAAGAAGATGAAAAGGAAAAGAAAGAATAAAAAGAAGAAGAAGAGAAAAGAAGTAGAAGAAGAATAATAAGAAGAAGAAAAAGAAGAAGAAGAAGGAAAAGATTAAGAATAAGAAGAACACGAAGAAGAAGAAGAAGAAGAAGAAGAGGAACATGAAGAAGAAAAAGAATAAGAAGAAGAGGAGGAAGAAAAAAAAAGAAGAAGAGGAAGACAAAAAAGAAGAAGCAGAAGTAAAAGAAGAAGAACAAGAAGAAGAGCAAAACGATGAAGAAGAGGAAGATAAAGATGATGAAGAAGAAGAATAATAAGACTAAGAAGAAGAAGAAGAAGAAAGAAGAAGAAGGAGATTAAGAAGAAAAAGAAGAAGGAGATTAAGAAGAAAAAGAAGAAGAAGAAGAAAAAGAT
>JAIUJO010001092.1:55000-57500 GCA_023846275.1 Vanilla planifolia
TAGCGACAAAAGAAGAAGAAGAAGAATAAGAAGAAGAAGAAAATGATGATGATGAAGAAGAAGAAGAAGAAGAAGAAGAAGAAGATGTGGAAAAAAAAGAAGATCAAGCAGAAGAAGAAGTGGAAGAAGAAGAAGAAGGAGAAGAAAAAGAAGAAGATGAAGCAGAAGAAGAAGAGGTGGAAGAAGAAGAAGAAGAAGAAGAAGATGAAGAAGTTGAAGAAGAAGAAGAAGAAGAAGAAGGAGAAGAAGAAGTCTAATAGGGAGCAGAAGAAAGAGAAAAAGTAGAAGAAGGAAAAGAAGAAGAATAAGAAAAAGAAAAAAGAGTAGAAGAAGAAGAAGAAGAAGAAGATGATAATGATGAAGAAGAAGAAGAAGAAGTAAAAGAAGAAGAAGGAGAAGAAAAGGGAAGTGGAAGAAGAAGAATAAGAAGAAGACAATGAAGAAGAAGAAGATGAAGAAGAGTGAGAAGAAGAAGAAGAAGAAGAAAGAAGAAGAAGAAGAAGAAGAAGAAGAAGAGGAAGAAGAAAAAGTAGTAGAAGAAGAAGAAGGAGTGGAAGAAGAAGAAGAATAAAACAAAAATAAGAAAATAAAGAAGAAGAAGAAGATGAAGTAGAAGAAGTAGAAAGAAGAAGAAGGAGAAGAGGAAGAAGATGGAGAAGAAGAAGGAGAAGTGGTTGAAGAAAAAAAGGATCAAGAAGAAGAAGTAGTAGTAGTGGAAGAGGAAGAAGAAGAAGAAAAAGTTGAACAAGAAGAGGTAGAGGAAAGAAGATGAAGAACAAGAAGAGGAAGAAGAAGAAGAAGATGATGATGAAGAAGAAGGAGAAGTAGAAGAAGAACCAAAAGAGGAAATGGAGGAAGAATAAGAAGAAAAGAAAGATGAAGAGGAGGAGGAGGAGAAGGAAGAAGAAGAAGAAGAAGAAGAAAAAAGAAGAAGAAGAAGAAGTGGAGCAAGAAAAAGAAGAGGAAGAGAAGGAAGAAGAAGAAGAACATGAAGAAGAAGAAGTAGAAGAAGAAGATAGGAAGAAGAAGTTGGAGGAGGAGGAGGAGGATTAGGAGAAGAAGAGCAAGTGGAAAATGAAGAAGAAGAATAAGAAGACGAAGAAGAAGAGGAAGAAGAAGTCGATGAAGAAGAAGAAGAGGAAGAAGAAGAAAAAAATGCTGAAGAAGAAGAAGAAGAATATAAAGAAGAAGAAGAAGAAGAATATAAAGAAGAAGAAGAAGAAGAAGAAGAAAAGTAGGAAGAAGAAGAAGAAGAGGAAGAAGAGTAAGAAGAGCAAGAAGAAGAAGAAGAAGAAGAAGAAGAAGAGGAAGAAGAAGAGAAGAAGCAGAAGAAGAAGAATAAGTCGAAGAAGAAGTAGTAAAAGGAGAAGATGAAGAGAAAGGAGAAGAATAAGAAGAAGATGAAGAGAAAGAAAAAGAAGAAGAAGAAGAATCAGAACTAGAAGAAGAAGAAGAAGGAGAGGAAGAAAGAAGAATAAGATGAAGAGGAAGAAGAAGAAGAAAAAGAAGAAGAAAAATTAGAAGTAGAAGAAGAAGAAGAAAGAGTAGAATAAGAACATAAAGTATAAGAAGAAGAAGAAGAAGAGAAGAAGTAAAAGAAAAAAGAAGAACAGGATGATGAAGACAAAGAAGAAAAAGAAGAAGTGAGGAAGACAGAGAGGAAGAAGAATAACTAGGAAAAGAAAATGAAGAAGAATAAGAAGAGGAAGACAAAGAAGAGCAGGAAGAAGAAGAAGTAGCAGTAGAAGAAGAAGAAGAAGAGGAGGAGGAGTAGAAGGAAGAAGAAGAAGAAGAAAACGAGAAGAAGAAGAAGAAGAAAAGGAGAAGAAGAAGAAGATCAAGAAGATGAAGAAGAAGAAGAAAATGAAGAAGGCAAAAAAGAAGAAGAAGAAGGTTATTAAGAAGAAGAAGAAAAAGAAGAAGAAGAGGTAGAGGAAGAAGAACATGAAGGAAAAGAAGAAGGAGAAGAAGATAAAGAAGAAGACGAAGAAGAAGAAGAAGAGGAAGAAGAAGAAGAAGAAGAAGAAGAAGAAGAAGATGATGATGATGATGTAGATGAGGAAGAAGAAGAAGAAGAGGAAGAGGAAGAAGAAGAAGAGAAAGAAGAGGAAGAGGAGGAAGAGGAAGAAGAAAAAGAAGAAGAAGAAGGAGAAGAAAATGATGAAGATGTAGAAGAAGAAGAAGAAGAAGAAGAAGTGGACGAATAAGAAGAAAAACAAGTAGATCAAGTAGAAGAAGTAGAAGAAGAAAAACAAGAAGATGAAGCAGCAGAAGAACAAGTGGAAGAAAAAGAAGAAGAAGAAGTTGAAGAAGAAGAAGAAGAAGAAGAAGAATAAGAAGAAGATGAAGAATTTGAAGAAGAAGAAGAATAAGAAGATGAAGAAGAAGAGGAAGAAGAAGAATAGGAGGTAGAAGAAGAAGAAGATGTTGATGATGATGCAGATGAAGAAGAAGAAGAAGAAGAAGTGGAGGAAGAAGAAGAAGAAGAAGAAGACGAACA
>JAIUJO010001092.1:62500-75000 GCA_023846275.1 Vanilla planifolia
AAGAAGAAGAAGAAGAAGAAGTTGAAGGTAATGAAGCAGAAGAAGAAGAAGAAGAAGAAGAAGAAGAAGTAGAAGAAGAAGAGGAAGAATTTGTAGAAGAGGATGAAGAAGAAGAAGAAGAATAGAAAAAAGAAGAAGAAGAAAAGGAAGAATAAGAAGGAAAAGTAGAAGAAGAAGAGGAAGAAGAAGAAGAAGAAGAAGAAGAAGAAGAAGAAGAAGAAGTAGAAGTAGAAGTAGAAGTAGAAGAAGAAGAAGAAGAAGAAGAAGAAGAAGAAGAAGGAGAAGAAGAAGAAAAAAAGATTAGAAGAAGAAGAATGAAATGATGTTGAAGAAGAAGAGGGAAAGGAAGGAGAAGAGGAGGAAGAAGGAGAAGAAGAGCAAGAAGAAGAAGACAAAAGAGAATAAGGAGATGAAGCAGAATAAGTAAAAGAAGGGGAACAAGAAGTAGAAGAAGAAGAAGAAAAAGAAGAAGAAGAAGAAGAAAAAAAGAAGAATAAGAAGAATAATAATAATTAGCAGTAACAGTAGTAGTAGAAGAGGAAGAACAACAACAAGAGGAAGAGGAAGAAGAGGACGAGGACGATGAAGACGTAGAAGAAGAAGAAGAAGAAGAAGAGGAAGAAAAATAAAAAGAGGATGAAGAAGAAGAAGAATGAGAAGAAAAAGAAGTACAAGAAGTAGAAGAAGAAGAAGAAGTGGAAGAAGAAGAAGAAGATTAAGAGGAAGAAGAAGAAGATGATGCAGAATAAGAATAAGAAGAAGAAGAAGAAGAAGTACAAGAAGAAGAAGAAGAAGAGAAAGTAGAGGAAGTAATGGAAGAAGAGGAGGAAGAAGAAAAAGAAGAAGTAAAAGAGTAACAAGAAGAAGAAGAAGAAGAGGAAGAAGTAGAGGAAGAGGAGGAAGAAAAAGATGAGCAAGAAGAAGAAGAAGATGAAGAAGAAGAACAAGAAGAATAAGAAGAAGGATAAAAAAAAGAAGGAAGAGGAGGAGGAGAAGAAGAAGAAGAAGAAGAAGATTATGATGAATAAGAAGTGGAAGAAGAAGAAGAAGAAGAAGAAGAAGAAGAAGAAAAGGAAGAAGGAGAAGAAGAAGAAGATGAAGAAGAAGAAGAAGAAGAAGAAGAAGAAAAAGAAGAAGCAGAAAAAGAAGAAGAAGAAGAAGAAGAAGAAAAAGAAGTAGAAGAAAGGAGGAGGAAGAAGAAGAAGAGGAAGTTAAATAATAAGAAGAACAAGAGGAAGAAGAAGAATAAGAAGAAGGAAAAGAAGGAGAAGAGGAACTAGAAGAATTAGAAGAAGAAGAATACGAAGAAGAAGAAGAAGAAAAAAAAGAAGAAAATCGAGAAGCAAAAGAAGAAGAAGAAGAAGAAGAAGAAGAAGAAAATGGAGAAGCAAAAGAAGTAGTAGAAGAAGAAGAAGATTGAGAAGAAGATGAAGAAGAAGAAGAAGTAGAAGAAGAAGTAGAGGAAGAAGCAGAAAAAGAAGAGGAAGATGAAGTAGAGGAAGAAGAAGAACAAGGAGGAGGAGAAGAACAAGAAGAGGAAAAAAAAGAAGAGGTAAAAGAAGAATAAGAAAAAGAAGAAGAGGAAGAAGAAGAAGATGAAAAAGAAGAAGAAAATGAAGAAGAAGAGGATGAAGAAGAAGAAGAAAAAGAAGAAGAAAATGAAGAAGAAGGGGAAAAAGAAGAAGAAGAAGAAGAAGAACGAGTTGAAGAAGAAGAAGAAAATGAAGAAGAAGAAGAAGAACAAGAGAAAGACGAAGAAGAAGAAGAAAAATAGGAGGAAGAAAAAGTAGAAGAAGAAGAAGAAGAAGAAGAAGAAGAAAAAGAAGAAAAAAGAGAAGAGGAAGAAGAAGAAGAAGAAGAAGAAGAAGAATAAGAATAAGAAGAAGGAGAATTTGAAGAAGAGGAAGAAGAGAAAAAAGGTGAAGAAGAAGGAGATGAAGAAGAAGAATGAGAAGAAGAAGAAGAAGAAGAAGAAGAAGATGAAGAAGAAGAGAAAGAAAGGGAAAAAGAAGATGTAAAAGAAGAAGAAGAAGAAGAAGAAGAGGAAGAAGAAAAAGAAGAAGAAGAAGTAGAAGAAGAAGATGATGATGAAGAGGAAGTAGAAGAAGTAGAAGATGTAGTAGAAGATGAACAAGAAGAAAAAGAAGAAGAAGAAGAAGAAGAAGAAAAAAAAGAAAAATGAAGAAGAAGAAGAGGAAGAAAAAGGAGAAGAAGAAGGAGAAGAGGAAGAAGAAGTAGAAGTAGAAGAAGAAGAAGAAGAAGAAGAAGAAGAAAGAAGAAGAAGAAGAAGAAGAGGGAGAAGAAGAAGAAGAAGGAGAAGAAGAAGAAGAAGAGGAAGAGGAAGAAGAAGATGAAGAAGTAGAAGAAGAAGAAGATGAAGAAGAAGAAGAAGATGAAGAAGAAGAAGAAGAAGAAGAAGAAGAAAATAAGAGAAGAACAACAAGAAGAAGAATAATAAGGAGAAAAAGAAGAAGAACAACAACAAGAGGAAGAAGATGAATAGGACGAAGAAGAGGAAGAAGAAGGGGAAGATGTAGAAGTAGAAGAAGAATAAGAAGAATAGATGATGAAGAAGAGTAAGAAAACAAAGAAGAAGAAGAAGAAGAAGAAGGAGAACAAGAAGAAGTAGAAAAAGAAGAAGTAGAAAAAGAAGAAGATGAAAACAAGAAATTGGAGAAGAAAATGATGAGAAAGAAGAAGAAGAAGAAGAAGAAGAAGAAGAAATAAGAAGAAGAAGAGGATGAAGAAGAAGAATAAGAAGAAGAAGAAGGAGAAGAAAAATAAGAACAAGTAGAAGAAGAAAAAGAAGAAGTTGAAGCAGAAGAAGAAGCTGTTGAAGAAGAAGAAGAAGAAGAAGTAGAAGAAAAAGAAGCAGAAGAAGAACAAGAAGAAGATGATGATGTTGAAGAAGGAAAGAAAGTAAGAGTGGAAGAAGTAGGGGTGGAAGTCGAAGAAGAAGAAGAAGAAGAAGAAGAAGAAGAAGAAGAAGAAGAAGAAGAAGAAAAAGAAGGAGAAGACGGAGAAGAAGAGGAGGAAGAAAAAGGAGAAGTAGAAGAAGGGAAAGAGAAAGAAGAAGAAGAATAAGAAGAAGAAGAAGGAGAAGATGTTTAAGAAAAAGAAGAAGATGAAGATGGAAAAGAAGTAGCAAAAGAAGAAGAAGAAGAAGAAGAAGAAGAAGAAGAAGTTGTAGAGGAAGAAGAAGTAGAAGAAAAAGAAGAAGAAGAATAAGAGAAGAATAAGATGAAGAAGAAGAATAAGGAGAAAAAGGAAAAGAAGAAGAACAAGAGGAAGAAGAGAAAGAAGAGGAGGAAGAAGAAGAAGATGATGATGAAGAAGAAGAATAAGAAGTAGAAGAAGAAGAAGAAGAAGAAGAAGAAGAAGAAGAAGGATAAGAATAAGAATAAGAAAAAGAAGAAGAAGAAGAAGAAGAAGAAGAAGAAGAAGAAGAATAAGAAAAAGAAGAAGAAGAAGAAGAAGAAGAAGAAGAAGAAGAAGAGGAAGTAGAAGAAACCAAAGAAGAGCAGGAAGAAGAAGAAGAAGAAGAAGAAGAAGAAGAAGAAGAAGAAGAAAAAGAAGAAGAACAACAATAAGGAGAAGAAGAAGAAGATGAAGAGGAAGAAGAAGAAAAAGAAGAAGAGGAAAAAGAAGAATAAAAAGAAGATGAAGAAGAAGAAAAAGAAGAAGAAGATGAATAAGAGCTAGAAGAAGAAGAAGAAGACGAAGAATGATATGAAGAAGAAGAAAAAGAAGAAGAAGAAGAAGTAGACGTAGAAGAAGAAGAAGTAGAAGTAGAAGAAGAAGAAGAAGAAGAAGAAGAAGAAGAAGAAGTTGATGAAGAAGAAATAAAAGAAGAAGAAGATAAAGAGGAAGAATAATAAGAAGAAGAAGAAGAAAAAGAACAATTAAAAGAAGAAGAAATTGTAGAAGAAGATAATAAAGTATGAGAAGAAGAAGAAGAACAAGAAAAGAAGAAGAAAAAGAAGAGAAGAAGAAGAAGAAGAAAAGAGAAGAAGAAGAAGGGGGAAAAGATGAACAAGAAGTTGAAGAAGAAGAAGAGGAAGAAGGCAGAGAGGAAGAAGAAGAACAAGGTGAAAAAGGTGAAGAAGAAGAATAAGAAGGGGAACACAAAGAAGGGGAAGAAGAAGAAGAGGAGGAGGAGGAAGAAGAAGAAGATGAAGTAGAAGAAGAAGAAGAAAAAGAAGAAGAAGAAGAAGATGAAGAACAAGAAGAAGAGGAGGAGGAGGAGGAAGAAGAGGAAGAAGAAAAGAAGAAGAAGAAAAAAAAGACAAAGAAGACAAAGAGGAAGAAGAAAATGAAGAAGACAAAGTGGAAGAAGAAAAGAAGAAGAAGAAGAAGAAGAAAGAGAAGATGATGATGATGAAGAAGAAGAAGTAGTAGTATAGTAGTAGGAGAAGTAGAAGAAGAAGAAGAAGAAGAAGAAGAAAAATATGATGACGACGATGATGACGAAGAAGAAGAAGAAGAACAAGAAGAGGAGGAAGAAGTAGGCCATAAAAAAGATGACCAAGGAGAAGAGAAAGAATAAAAAAAAGAGGAAGAAGAGGCAGGGAAAGAAGAAGAAGAAGAAGAACAAGAAGAAGTAGAAAATGAAGAAAATGAAGAACAAGAAGAAGAAGATATGGAAAAAAAGAAGATCAAGCAGAAGAAGTGGAAGAAGAAGAAGAAGGAGAAGAAAAAGAAGAAGATGAAGCAAAAGAAGAAGAGGTGGAAGAAGAAGAAGAAGAAGAAGAAGTTGAAGAAGAAGAAGAAGAAGAAGAAGGAGAAGAAGAAGTGTAACAGGGAGCAGAAGAAAGAGAAAAAGTAGAAGAAGGAAAAGAAGAAGAATAAGGAGAAGAAGAATAAGAAAAAGAAAAAAGAGTACAAGAAGAAGAAGAAGATGATGACGATGATGAAGAAGAAGAAGTAAAAGAAGAAGAAGGAGAAGAAGAGGAAGTGGAAGAAGAAGAATAAGAAGAAGACAATGAAGAAAAGAAGATGAAGAAGAGTGAGAAGAAGAAGAAGAAGAAGAAGAAGAAGAGGAAGAAGAAAAAGTAGTAGAAGAAGAAGAAGGAGAGGAAGAAGAAGAAGAATCAAAAGAAGAAGAAGAAGACGATGAAGTAGAAGAAGTTGAAGAAGAAGAAGGAGAAGAGGAAGAAGATGGAGAAGAAGAAGGAGAAGTTGTTGAAGAAAAAAAGGATCAAGAAGAAGAAGTAGTAGTAGTGGAAGAAGAAGAAGAAGAAGAAGAAGAAGAAGAAGAAGAAGAAGAAAAAGTTGAACAAGAAGAGGAAGAGGAAGAAGATGAAAAACAAGAAGAGGAAGAAGAAGAAGAAGAAGATGATGAAGAAGAAGGAGAAGAAGAAGAAGAACCAAAAGAAGAAATGGAGGAAGAATAAGAAGAAAAGGAAGATGAAGAGGAGGAGGAGGAGAAGGAAGAAGAAGAAAAAGAAGAAGAAGAAGAAGAAGTAAAGGAAGAGGAGGAAGAAGAAGAAGAAGTAGAAGAAGAAGATAAGAAGAAGAAGTTGGAGGAGGAGGAGGAGGATGAGGAGAAGAAGAGCAAGTGGAAAATGAAGAAGTAGAATAAGAAGACGAAGAAGAAGACGAAGAAGAAGTCTATGAAGAAGAAGAAGAGGAAGAACAAGAAAAAAATGCTGAAGAAGAAGAAGAAGAATATAAAGAAGAAGAAAAAGAAGAAGAAGAAGAAAAGTAGGAAGAAAAAGAAGAAGAGCAAGAAGAGTAGGAAGAGGAAGAAGAAGAAGAAGAGGAAGAAGAAGAAGAAGAAGCAGAAGAAGAAGAATAAGTCAAAGAAGAAGTAGTAAAAGGAGAAGATGTAGAGAAAAGAGAAGAATAAGAAGAAGATGAAGAGAAAGAAAAAGAAGAAGAAGAAGAATCAGAACTAGAAGAAGGAGAGAAAGAAAGATAAGAAGAAGAAGAAAAAGAAGAAGAAGTAGAAGAAGAAGAAGAAGAAGATGAAGAGGAAGAAGAAGAAGAAAAAGAAGAAGAAAAAGTAGAAGTAGAAGAAGAAGAAGAAAGAGTAGAATAAGAACATAAAGTATAAGAAGAAGAAGAAGAAGGAGAAGAGAAGAAGTAAAAGAAAATAGAAGAAGAGGAGGATGATGACAAAGAAGAAATAGAAGAAGTGGAGGAAGACAGAGAGGAAGAAGAATAACTAGGAAACAAAAATGAAGAAGAATAAGAAGAGGAAGACAAAGAAGAGCAGGAAGAAGAAGAAGTAGAAGAAGAAGAAGAAGATGAAGAAGAAGAAGAAGGAGAAGAAAAAGAAGAAGAAGAAGAAGAAGAAGAAGAAGAAGAGGAGGAGGAGTAGGAGGAAGAAGAAGAAGAAAAGAAGAAGAAAAAGAAGAAGATGATGAAGAAGAAGTAGAAAATGAAGAAGGAAAAAAATAAGAAGAAGAAGAAGGTTATTAAGAAGAAGAAAAAGAAGAAGAAGTGGAAGAGGAAGAAGAACATGAAGGAAAAGAAGAAGGCGAAGGAGATAAAGAAGAAGACGAAGAAGAAGAAGAAGAAGAGGAAGAAGAAGAAGAAGAAGAAGAAGAAGAAGAAGATGATGATGATGATGTAGATGAGGAAGAAGAAGAAGAAGAAGAGGAAGAACAAGAAGAAGAAGAGAAAGAAGAGGAAGAGGAAGAAGAAAAAGAAAAACAACAAGAACAAGAAAATGATGAAGATATAGAAGAAGAAGAAGAAGAAGTGGACGAATAAGAAGAAAAACAAGTAGATCAAGCAGAAGAAGAAGAAGAAGAAAAAGAAGAGGATGAAGCAACAGAAGAATAAGTGGAAGAAAAAGAAGAAGAAGAAGTTGAAGAAGAAGAGGAAGAAGAAGAAGAAGAAGATGAAGAAGTTAAAGAAGAAGAAGAATAAGAAGATGAAGAAGAAGAGGAAGAAGAAGAATAGGAAGAAGAAGAAGAAGAAGAAGAAGAAGAAGTGGAGGAAGAAGAAGAAGAGTAAGTAGAAGAAGAAGAAGAAGAGGAAGAAGAAGACGAACATGAAGAAGAGGAAGAAAAGAAGAAGGAGAACAGGATGAAGAAGATGAAGAAGAAGAAGGAGAAGCAGAAGGAGTAGTAGTAGAAGAAGAAGAAGGAGAAAAAGAAGGGGAAGAAGAAGAAGAGGAAGAAGAAGATGAAGAAGAATAGGAAGAAGAAGAGGAAGAAGTAGAAGAAGAAGATGAAGAAGAAGAAGAAGAAGAAGAAGAGGAAGAAGAAAAGGAGGAAGAAGAGGAATTAGAGAAATTAGAGGAAGAAAAAGAAAAGAAAGAACAAGATGAAGAAAAAGTAGAAGAAGAGGAGGAAGAAGAAGAAGGGCAAGAAGAAGAAGAAGAAGAAGCAGAAGAAGAAGAAAAAAAAGTAGAAGGAGACGAAGAAGAAGAAGATGAAGAAGAAGAAGGAAAAGAAGGACAAGAAGAACATGAAGAAGAAGGAGAAGAAGAAGAGGAAGAGGAGGAAGAAGAAGATGAAGTGGAAGAATAAGAAGAAGAAAAAGAAGAAGAAGAATTAGGCTAAAAAGAAGAAAAATAAGAAGAACGTGAAGAAGAGGAAGAAGAAAAAGAAGAGGCAGAAGTGGAAGAACAGGAGAAAGAAGTAGAATAAGAAGAAGAAGAAGAAGTAGTAGAAGAAGAAGAAGAAGATTAGGAAAAATAAGGAGAAACAGGAGAAGAAGGATGAAGACTACTAGTAGATGAAAAAGAAGATGAAGAAGAAGATGATGAAGAAGAAGTAGAGGTAGAAGAATAAAAAGAAGAAGAAGAAGAAATAGAAGAAGTAAAAGAAGAAGAAGAAGAAGAAGAAGAAGAAGAAGAAGAAGAGGAAGAAAAAGAAGAAAAGAAGAAGAAGAAGAAGTAGTAGTAGTAGTAAAAGAAGAAGATGAAGAAGAAGTAGAAGAAGAGGTAGAAGAAGAAGAAGAAGAAGAAGAAAAAGGAGAAGAAGGAGAATAAGAAGAAGAAAAAAGGGAATGCAGAAGAAGAAGGAGAAGCAAAGAAGAAGAAGAAGAATGAGAAGGAGAAGGAGAAAAAGAAGGACAAGAAGGAGAAGAAGAAGAAGGAGAAGTAGGAATAAAAGAAGAAGAAGAAGAAGAAGGAGAAGGAGAAGAACAAGAGAAAGAGGAAGAAGAGGAAGAAGAGGAGGAAGAAGAAGAAGAGCAAGAAGAAGAATTAGAAGTGGAAGAAGAGGAAGAAGTAGAAGAGAAAGAAGAAGACGGACAAGAAGATGAAGGAGAAGAAGAAGAGGAAGAAGAAGAAGAAGAGGAAGTAGAAGAAGAAGAGGAAGAAGAATAGGATGAAGAAGTATAAGAATGAGAAAGAGAAGAAGAAAATGGAGAAGCAAAAGAAAAAGAATAAGTAAAAGAAGAAGAAGAAGAAGAGCAATTAGAAGAAGAAAAAGAAGAAGAAGAAGAAGAAGAAGAAGAAGAAGAAGAAGAAGAAAAAAGATGAAGATCAAGAAGAATAAGAATAAGAATAAGAAAATGAAGAAGAAGAAGAAGAAGAAGAACAAGAACAAAAAAAAGAGGAAGTACAAGAAAAAGTAGTAGTAGTAGAAGAAGAAGAAGATGTAGAACAAGAAGATTAAGAAGAAGAAGAAGATGATGATGATGAAGTTGAAGAAGTAGAAGAAGCATAAGTAAAAGTAGTAGTAGAAGAAGAAGAAGAAGACGATGAAAAAGAAGAAGAAGAGAAAGTTGAAGACGTAGAAGAAGACGAAGAAGAAGAAGAAGAAGAAGAAGAATAAGAAGATGAAAAGTAAAATAAGAAGAAGAGGAAGATAAAGAAGGAAAAGAATAAGAATAAGAAGAAGGAGAAGAAGAAGAAGAGGAAGAACAAGAACAAAAGAATAAGAAGTCCATGAAAAAGAAGAAGAATATGAACAACAAGAAGAAGATGAAGAAGAAGAAAAGCAAGAAGTTGATTAAGAAGAAGAAGATGATGATAATGAAGATGAAGATGAAGAAGAAGTTAAAGCAAAAGCAAAAAAAGAGGAAGAAGAAGTGGGAGATGAAGAAAAAATAGAAGAAGAAGAAGATGAAGAAGAAGTAGAAAAAGAAGAAGAAGAAGAAGAAAATGTAGAAGAAGTAAAAGAAGAAGAAGAAGAAGAAGAAGAAAAAGAAGAAGAAGAAGAGTAGAAGAAGATGAAGAAGAAGAAGTTAAAGAAGTAGAAGAAGAGGAAGAGGAAGAAAAAGAAGAAAAGGAAGAAGAAGAAGAAGAAGAAGAAGAAGAGGTAAAAGAAAGAAGAAGAAGAAGAAGAAGAAGAAGTAGTAGTAGGAGAAGAAGAACTAGAAGAAGAAGAAGAATAAGAAGTAGTAGGAGAAGAAGAAGAAGGTGGAGAAGAAGAAGAAGAAGAAAAAGAAGAAGAAGAACAAGAACAAGTGGAAGAAGAAGAAGAAAAAGAAGAAGAAGGAGAGTGAGAAGATGAAAAAGAAGAAGAGGCTGAAGAATAAAAGTGTTATTGAGAAGGAGAAGAAGAGGAAGAAGAAGAGCAATTAGAAGAAGAAGAAGAAGAAGAAGGAGAAGAAGAAGACGAAGAAGAAGAAGAAGAAGGAGAACAAGGAGGAGGGAGAAAAGGAGGAAGAGGAGAAGAAGAAGAAGAAGAAGTAGTGTAAGGTAAAGAAGCAGAAGAAGAAGAAGAAGTAGTGTAAGGTAAAGAAGCAGAAGAAGAAGAAGAAGAAGAAGAAGAAGAAGAAGAAGTAGAAGAAGAAGAGGAAGAATTTGCAGAAGAGGATGAAGAAGAAGAAGAAGAAGAATAAAAAGAAGAAGAAGAAGAAAAAAAAGAAGAAGAAGAAAAAGAAGAAGAAGAAGTTGAAGAAGAAGAAGAAGAAGAAGAAGAAGTAGAAGTAGGAGAAAAAGAAGAAGAACAAGAAGAATAAGAAGGAGGAGAAGAAGAAGATGAAAAATTAAAAGAAGAAGAAGAATGAAATGATGATGAAGAACAAGAGGGAAAGGAAGGAGAAGAGGAGGTAGAAGGAGAAGAAGAACAAGAAGGAGAAGACAAAAGAGAATAAGGAGATGAAGCAGAATAAAGAAAAGAAGGAGAAGAAGAGGAAGTAGTAGAAGAATAAGAAGAGGTGGAGAAAGAAAAAGAAGAAAAAAAAGAAAAAGAAGGAAAAGAAGAAGAAGATGAAGAAAAAGAAGAAGAATATGAAGAATAATAATAATTAGTAGTAATAGTAGTAGAAGAAGAAGAAGAACAAGAACAAGAGAAAGAGGAAGAAGAGGACGAGGACGATGATGCGGTAGAAGAAGAAGAAGAAGAAAAAGAAGAGGAAGAAAAATAAAAATGATGAAGAAGAAGAAGAATGAGAAGAAAAAGAAGAAGTACAAGAAGTAGAAGAAGACGAAGAAAAAGAAATGGAAGTGGAAGAAGAAGAAAAAGAAGAAGAAGATGATGAAGAAGAAGAATAAGAAGAAGAAGAAGAAGAAGAAGAAGTAGAAGAAGAAGAAGAAGAAGAAGAGAAACTAGAGGAAGTAGTGCAAGAAGAGGAAGAAGAAGAAAAAGAAAAAGAAGTAGAAGTAGAAGAAGAAGAAGAAGAAGAAGAAGAAGAAGAGGAAGAAGTAGAGGAAGAGTAGGAAGAAGAAGAAGAGCAAGATGAAGAAGAAGAACAAGAAGAATATGAAGAAGGTGAAACAAAAGAAGGAAGAGGAGGAGGAGAAGAAGATGAAGATGAAGAAGAAGATTATGATGAATAAGAAGTGGAAGAAGAAGAAGAAGAAGAAGAAGAAGAAATGGAAGAAGAGGGAGAAGAAGAAGAAGAAGAAGAAGAAGATAAAGAAAAAGAATAAGAAGAAGAAGAAAAAGAAGTAGAAGAAAGGAGGAGGAAGAAGAAGATGAGGAAGATGAATAATAAGAAGAACAAGAGGAAGAAGAAGAACAAGAAGAAGGAAAAGAAGGAGAAAAAGAGGAAGTAAAAGAATTAGAAGAAGAAGTAGAGCAAGAAGAAGAAGAAGGAGAACAAGAAGAAGGAGAACAAGAAGAAAAAGAAGTAAAAGAAAATAAAGGAGAAGAAGAAGAAAATCAAGAAGTAGAAGTAGAAGTAGAAGAAAAAGAAGAAGCAAATGGAGAAGCAAAAGAAGAAGAAGAAGAAGAAGAAGAACAATAAGAAGAAAAAGTAAAAGAAGAAGATGAAGAAGAAGAAGAAAAAGCAAAAGAAGAAGAAAATCAAGAAGCAGAAGAAGAAGAAGAAGAAAATGGAGAAGTAAAAGAAGTAGACAGAAGAAGAAGAAGGAAAAGAAAAAGAAGAAGAAGAAGAATAAGAAGACGAAAAAGAAGAAGAATAATAGGAAGAAGAAGAAAGACAAACAAGAAGAATAGGAAGAAGAAGAAGAAGAAGAACAAAAAAAAAAGAAGAAGTATAAGAAAAAGTAGAAGAAGAAGAAGAAGAAGAAGAAGAAAAAGAAGTAGAAGAAGAATGAGAAGAAGGAAAAGAAGAATAAGAAAGGAGGAAGAAGAAGAACGAGAAGATGGAAAAGGAAGAGAAGAAGAGGAAGAAGAAAAGTAAAAGAAGGCATAGAACAAGAAGAAGATGAAGTATAGTATGATGATGATGAAGAAGAAGAAGAACAAGTAAAAGGGGAACAAGACAAAGGAAAAGAAGAAGAAGAAGAAGAGGGAGAAGAAGGAGAAGGGGAAGAAGAGGAAGAAGTGGAAAAAGAGGAAAAAGAAGAAGTAAAAGAAGAAGAAAAACAAGAACAAGAGGAAGAAGAAGAAGAAGAAGAGAAGAAGAAGAAGGAGAGTGAGAAGATGAAAAAGAAGAAGAGGCTGAAGAATAAATGGGTTATTGAGAAGGAGAAGAAGAGGAAGAAGAAGAGCAATAAGAAGAAGAAGAAGAAGGAGAAGAAGAAGACGAAGAAGAAGAAGAAGAAGGAGAAAAAGGAGGAGGGAGAAGAGGAGGAGGAGAAAAAGAAGAAGAAGAAGAAGAAGTTGAAGGTAAAGAAGCAGAAGAAGAAGAAGAAGAAGAAGAAGAAGAAGAAAAAGAAGAAGAAGAAGAAGAAGTAGAAGAAGAAGAGGAAGAATTTGTTGAAGAGGAAGAAGAAGAAGAAGAAGAAGAATAGAAAAAAGAAGAAGAAGAAGAAAATAAAGAAGAAGAAGGAAAAGTAGAAAAAGAAGTGGAAGAAGAAGAAGCAGAAGAAGAAGAAGAAGAAGAAGAAGAAGTAAAAGTAGAAGTAGAAGTAGAAGAAGAAGAAGAAGAAGAAGAAGAAGGAGAAGAAGAAGAAGAAGAAAAAAGATTAGAAGAAGAAGAATGAAATGATGATGAAGAAGAAGAGGGAAAGGAAGGAGAAGAGGAGGAAGAAGGAGAAGAAGAAGACAAAAGAGAATAAGGAGATGAAGCAGAATAAGGAAAAGAAGGGGAAGAAGAGGAAGTAGAAGAAGAAGAACAAAAAGAAGAAAAAGAAGAAGAAGATGAAGAAAAAAAGAAGAATAAGAAGAAGAATAATAATTAGCAGTAATAGTAGTAGTAGAAGAAGAACAACAACAACAAGAGGAAGAGGAAGAAGAGGACGA
>JAIUJO010001092.1:82500-85000 GCA_023846275.1 Vanilla planifolia
AGGAAGAAGTAAAAGAAAAAGAAGAAGAGGAGGAAGAGGAAAAAGAGGAAGAAAATGAAGAGGCAGAAGAAGGAGAAGAAGAAGAAGAAGGCGAAGAAGAAGAAGAGGAAGAAGAGGAAAAGAAGAAGTGGTTGAAGAAGAAGAAGAAGAAGAAGAAGATGTAGAAAAAGAAGAGGAAAACAAAGAAGCAGAAGAAGAATAGAAAGAAAAAGTTGAAGAAGAAGAAGAAGATGATGAAGAAGAAGAAGAAGAAGTAGAAGTAGTAGAAGAAGAAGAAGAAGAAGAAGAAGAAAAACAAGCTGAAGAAGATGAAGAAAAAGAAGAAGAAGATGAAGAGGAAGAAAAAGGAGGAGAAGAAGGAGAAAAGGAGGAAGAAGAAGAAGAAGAAGAGGAAGAAGAAGAAGAAGAAGACGAGGAAGAAGAAGAAGAAGAGGAAGAAGAGGAAGAAGAACAGAAGAAGAAGAAGATGAAGAAAATGAAGAAGAAGAAGAGGAAGAAAAAAAAAGAAGTTGCAGTAGTAGTGGTAGAAGAATAAAAGAGGAACAAGAAGAAAAATAATAAGGAGAAGAAGAAGAAGAAGAAGAAATAGAAGAAGAAGAAGAGGAAGAAGAAGAACAAGAAGAAGAAGAGGAGGAAGAGGAAGAAGAAGGGAAAGACAAAGAAGGGGAAGAAGTTTGGGAAAAAGAAGAAAAAGAAGAAGATGAATAATAATAATAATAATAATAATCATAATAATAATAATAATAACAATAATAATAATAATAAAAAGTAGTAGTAGAATAAGAAGAAGAAGAAGAGGAAGAAGGATAAGTAGAAGAGAAAATAGAAGTAAATGAAATAGAAGAAGAAGATATAGAAAAAGAAGAAGTAGAAGAAGTTGAAGAAGAAGTAGTAATAGTAGTAGTGGAAGAAGATAAAGAAGAAGATGATGATGATGATGATGATGAAGGAGAAGAAGAAACAGGGGAAGAAGAAGAAGGAGAAGAAGGCAAAGAAGAAGAAGAAGAAGGAGAAGAAGAAAAAGAAAAAAAAGAAGGAGATGATGGAGAAGAAGAAGTGGAAGCAAAAGGAGAACAAGAGGAAGGAAAAGATGAAGAAGAAGAACAAGAAGAGGAAGAAGATGAAGAAGGAGAAGAAGATGAAGAAGAAGAAGAAGTAGAAGAACAAGAATAAGAATAACGAGAAGAAGAAGAAGAAGAAGAAGAAAATGAGGAAGAAGATGAAGAGGAAGAAGAAAAGAAGGAAGAGGAAGAAGAGGAGGAAGAAGAAGAAGTGGAAGAAGAAGAAGGAGAAGAAGGCAAAGAAGAAGAAGAAGAAGGAGATGATGGAGAAGAAGAAGTGGAAGCAAAAGGAGAACAAGAGGAAGGAAAAGATGAAGAAGAAGAACAAGAAGAGGAAGAAGAAGAAGAAGGAGAAGAAGATGAAGAAGAAGAAGAAGAAGTAGAAGAACAAGAATAAGAATAACGAGAAGAAGAAGAAGAAGAAGAAAATGAGGAAGAAGATGAAGAGGAAGAAGAAAAGGAGGAAGAGGAAGAAGAGGAGGAAGAAGAAGAAGAAGAAGAGGAAGAAGAAGAAGAAAAATGAGAAAAAGATGAAGAGGAAGAAGAAGAAGGAGAAGAAAATGGAGAAGAAGAATAACGAAAAGAAGAAGAAGAAGAAGAAGGAGAAAATTGAGAAAAAGATGAAGAGAAAGAAGAAGAAGAAGAAGAAGAAGAGGAAGAAGTAGAAGAAGAAGATGATGATGAATCAGATTGAGAAGAAAAAGATGAAGAAGAAGCACAGAAGAAAAAGAAGATGAAGCCGAGGACGAAGAAAAAGAGGATGAAGAACAAGAACAAGAAGATGGAGATGAAGATGAAGTAGAAGTAGTGGAAGAATGAGAGGAAGAAGAAGAAGAAGAGGAAGAAGAGGAGGAAGAGGAAGATCAGGAAGAGAGAGAAGAATAAGAAGAAGATGATGTTGAAGAAGCAGAATAAGAAGAAGAAGAATTGGAAGAGGATGGAGAAGAAGAACAACAAGAAGAAGAAGGAGAAAAAGAAAAAGAAGAAGAAGAAGAAGATTAAGAAGAACAAGAAGAGAAAGAAGAAGAATAGGAAGAAGAAGAAGAAGAGAAAGAAGAAGAAGAAGAAGAAGTAGAAGATGAAGAAGAAGGAGAAGAGGAGGAAGAAGATGAAGAAGAAGAAGAATAAGAAGAACAAGAACAAGAAGAAGAGGAAGAAGGAGAGGAACAAGAGAAAGAAGTAGAAGAAAAAGAAGAAGTGGAAGAAGAAGAACTAGAGGAAGAGGAAGAAGAAGAAGAAATAGAGGAGGAAGAAGAAGAAGAAGAAGAGGAAGAAGAAGAAGAAGGAGAAGAAGAAGAAGAGGATGAGGAAGAACAAGAAGAAAGAGAAGAATAAGAATAAAAAGAAGGAGAAGAAGAAGAAGAAGATGAAGAAGAAGAAGAAGAAGAAGAAGAAGAAGAAAAAGTGGAACAAGAGGAGGAGGAAGAAGAAAAAGAAGA